>DWGJ01001721.1:0-18481 GCA_018246895.1 Aspitha aspitha aspitha
GTTCTGCACTTCTCCTACACATAAACTATAAGTGTGCCAAATTTCATACTCCTCCGTGCGTGCAATTTTCGTAAAAAGGGGTCCAAAGTTTTCGCTTCACGTATTAATATATAGATTAAATCGTACGTGATATTATTATAAATGCTGTATGCAACTCTACATTTGAAACTTACACGGATAAGAGATCTGAAACCTGAAACTTTTTTACGGTTACATTGCTTTATTTACCCACATATTTAAGTTCATGTACATACATATAAGTACCTAAATTAAATTTTTATTACTTATAACTGTGGGATACAGAAAATAACAAAGAAATGGTTTTGTAATATTTTATATTCACTTAATATCGTCTTTTCGTCTTGCGTCTTTCCGTCTCCACATATCTAAACACACTCTTCTTTTTTTCACTTCCCGTCATACTTCTTCCTTTCGCATCATTCTTACTCTCTCACACTTTATACTTTTTCATTCATACGTCATTAGCTACCTATCAACCTATCATACATGGTCTTACGTTCCATTTCCCATATACTCGTAAATTATACATACATTATACGTTATTTAATAACCTACATGCCTTTTGTTATAAAAACCTGGAATTAGTTCTAATTTCCACAATAAAGTACAAAGTGCTACACAATCATGTTGCATAGATATGTACATAGATAGACAGATTGCATAGATCGTATGTACATAATATGTATGTTTATCAGCTTTCCGGTTACCGTAACACAGGCATTAAATTGTCTAAATTGGGATCAGACAGCCGTGTGTGAAATTGTCCCCAGTTATTTATTATATTCATTTATTTATAGATGGCATAGTACTAATAAAATCAATAGAGCGCGTTGAAGTCTTTTGAATAAAGTTCCTCTTACTTCATACCGTATAGGGATGTATAACACTGTTCACTCCTTATCTGTGCTATTGATAATAAAAAAAAAACTATTAATAAATAAAAAACAACAACATGAACATCGAAAAATGGTTAATCTTCAATATACATGTAATATTTTAATTTAAATTATTAAATTATTCTTCACAAACACTAAAATTGTATAAAGATATAATTTAATTAACAATTTAAATTTTAATGCAATTTTTACAAAAACAGGAATATATAAATTAAACACCTTATTAAAATTTTAATGAATTGCGCATATTTTTTGTTTCCAGAATACATTATTGCTTAATAAGCTTTTTATATACAGAGTAAGATACTCATTATCCTACATATATATGTTTAATTGAAATACAGTGTATGTTAATATAATGGTTATTTTTTTCACATTGTATACACACTTAATGTATTATAACATTTAATAAATTTATTAAACATGATGGGATTCATATATCCAATAAGTAAATTAAAAAGCAATTTTAATTTACGAGTACATTATTATTTAATAAACCTTTTCATGTACATATACAAATATTTATATACTAGCTGTTACCCGCGGATTTGTTAGCGTAGTCAAAAGAATTAATATAAAGCCTTAAAATAAGTCAAAGAATTAGAGTAAAAATGGAAAGGCATCTAAAGCGCTTATTTGTTAGATCGTGTTTTCTCGTGAAAATGAAATAATTTCCGCAAAAATAAATAGCTTTTGTCACTCTCCACTTTATATAACCTTTCGTGGCCCTTTGCGTGTTTATCAGCTGTCTGATTTCACTACATTATTGTTGTAATAATAATTATTATATTAACTGAACTTGGAGATTGGAAGTTTACTCCAGCTCTAAAGATCTCTAGTGTGGATTAGGATAAGACTGACCTCGTGGTCGAGTGGTTAGAGACCCTGACTGTAAACCCGTAGGTCGTGGGTTCGATTCCCGCACAGAACAAACTTCGTATGATGAGCCCATTTGTTTGTTCTGTGTCTGGGTGTAATAAAAATATCTACATATATAAGTACTATATTGTATCTACATAGATATGTTTATCAGCTGTCGGGTTACCATAACACAGGGATTAAATTGCCTAATTTGGGATCAGACAGCCGTGCGTGGAATTGTCCCCAGTTATTTATTTAAGCGATTCGTTACGTATTTTAACTTTACCGGAGAATCCAACTAATATTAAATCTTATAACAAATTTAAAAAAAATCTGAAACAATACATAATAAATAAAAGCAATAAATAATAAACGAACTATTATGCATCCAGCCACACACAACGACACTATCACTTACACACACATACATACATACATACACACATACGTACACATACATACATACATACAAAGCCACACGCGCACGCGTCGTACATCGGACAACAAATGTACTTGTTTTAGCTTTTAAGTTTCTCATTTTAAGTGACCCATGTAGGTATGTCTTATGAGAAATAAAGGAACTTTTACCACATCTAGCGTTTATACAATAGGGGATGTTGCGATTTTATTGTAGGTAATTTACGGTGCGATATATGGTCCCTTTAACGCCAACCCTCATATAATTTGGATTGTGGGCCGCTGAGAAAGAAACAATGCTAATGAAATTATACCTACCTTATTAATAAACGGTCTCTTCGATGCTTGCACTTTATTTTTATTCCTCTCTACACTCCAATAATAAGAAACTCCAAAATTCCAGACACGACTGTCTTATCTGACAGCCTTTAACAGACGCATTTATTGCTTGGTAACCATACATGATACATGTTATTAAATACTTATATAGACGTTTTTATTACACCCAGACATAGAATAAACAAATGTACACATAACACAAATGCTTGTTCTGGTTGGGAATCGACCCCACGACCTCCGGTCTTTCTGTTAGGGTGTCTAACCACTCCACCATAAGGCCGATCAAAGAGCTAGTAATGAACAAACAACCCAAATGCCCATGCTGTAGCGGACATAAATTTCTCGGCGCCTGTAAATCAAGTCTCAGGGGCATCTGATTCTAATTGTGATATTATTTATGGCACTTAAGGCAATATTGTCGTGTTTGCGGACCTTACCCAAACGCACTTGAGAGACCTTTAGTCTACTAAAGAAATTTATATCCGCTCGCTAAAACGCTTTTCAATTTTAGCTCGACTCCTACATAGTTAGTAACATAATAATTTATGAGCATTTTGTCGTCCCTTATACTATCAGAAGTAGCTCTTCATAGCAGTTCTTTAGTTTTATGGTTACAGAGATAGCAATAGCAAAGTTTCGAATATTTTCGACAATTAATTACGTGAAATTTCATTAAACCAAAATTATTTCTAAATATTTTCCAAAGTTGCCAAGATAATGGGGTTGCGGATTCCATCGAAATAAAATTTGATCAACAAATTTAGTATTTAACCCTAATTAATTAGTTCTCGGTGGGGTGAGGCTGGCGGTTCATCAAGCGTGTTATTGATATTAAATTGGATAATATAAATAATACTAAGGTATATCTATAACTGCATCAGCTTAATTTAAATCAAGCTCTTCTCCCGTTATCGCTTTGCTGAGGTTTAAGTAGAATCATTTAAACCAGTGACACATTCATTATGTATTATCATATAAGCCCGTAATGTTAACAACCTATTGAAATTATTCGATAGTATTTAAATTACATTACATTAAATGTATCAATTTTCGTCGCAACAAAATACGTAGATTCAATGGAGTAAAAATTACCATTGCAATATAACAGAATTAGGTGAAAAATTTCGACGTCAGTAATTGTATTTCCAAAATAATATTTAATACCTTTCAAAAAAATACACTGAAGTTGAATAAATTCTCTTTTATAATTACCTTACAAAACCTTATCTACATAGTGTTAGCATTCGACATGTTATGAAAACAAAGTCGAAAGTCTATGTAACAAGCGTCTGTTACATTTTAATATATCCTGGAATGACGTTGAAAATGTGTAAAAGTTATCGTTTACGTTTAAATGTTTCCTCGAACTCAAGTTGAAAGGCGATAAAAATATCGTTTTAGCTTAAATGTTGCGTGAAAATAGGTATTCACTCGACAATATGATAGATCAACTTGTGCTGCTCAATTGTAACTCCAAAGAGTCGTAGAGCTATTCTCTCGTGCGCCGAAACTAGCGCTGTGGAAAACATTTAGCAATTGGGCGTGCTTTTTTTGGTTTCCAACTCGCCTTGTCTTCTCAGCTGCCGGTCACTACGGTATTTTACTTGCAGAATAGTGAATATTCAAATTTGCGTACGAATGCACGTGCGTCTTTCGATTATTCAAGTTCATAACGTTTTGCTATGAAAATATTGACTCTATTTTAACACATTAATAATGGAGAATAATATTATGTATTAGCAATTTGTTAAATACGGTTGTCGTATGTAAAGTTAATTTCTGCACTGTTTCCATCTAATATAAATGTTAATAATAAATGATTTGTAACATTATCTGATTTTGTAATGTATCGAATCATCAAAATGCAAAATGTATTTAATGTAAAATTCGTGTCAATCCCTGTTCACCGAAATCACTGTACATTGCCACGAAGCTCCAAATATAAAAGCGACTTGTTAATTTTACTTTCATACCTTGCTGGTTCATCGCGAATAAATATGGGTTGAGCTATACAAAACTCGTAATGGATATCGTTAATTTTACAAGTACGAAAAAACAAAGATGGTAAGTTATTTCGTGGTGAAGGCATGGACTAGGTGGTGGTTTAGATAAGGCTATTTCGTTCGACACGCTCCCCTATAGCGTTACATGAGTTTAACACGTTTGTATAATATTCTAATTCCTGCAACAGAACAGGAGTACTCTTGCATCGATAATTGAATAAGATAACAAAATACATTTTCCTTAGAGTTTACAACTCGATTTCCTTTTAGATTAGTCTTGTTAGTACTATGGTCCTGTTGCAAACGATTTTTCCAAATAAGTAGTTCTTACACCATTCATGTATTATAAAATATTGTAAAAGTTAACATGCGTTTTTAAAAGAGCAGTTTTAAAAATATTTTTACATTAGGTTAACATTTTGATATTTCCTATAACGATATTGTCTTGAATATAGAAAGTCACTTGTCAACAATTTTTTGTTACTTTACGTAAAATAACTAATATTAAAACGTTGAAATTCTAATTACACGAACTCACTTAAGCGTATAATCCTATCTCATTTTCTACCACCATGGCTTGATGGCGACTTAATTATATACTAACGAAAATGTATGAAAAAGAAAATACTGTTCTTTTCTCGGCTAGATTTTGGTGCTTATCCAACTCGAGGTATAACAAACAAGTTTTAACGGCAACGCCGGCAACATTTTAGAAATTTTGCGCGTAATCTTGAACAACGAAGCCCAGACTGCTGAAACAAAAACAAACGTTACACATACCTGTAAATATGTGTAACGTATCTTTTTTGTGTCCTAAGTACACTTTAGCTAATATTGTCTCCAAAGAAAAACGTACCTTAACTCGAAGATGCAAAGTCTACATTTGCGTGGGAAGGTTATTTTTTTTTAATCTCTAAGGCCGGCCATGTTTCGTCGCAAACGCGTGCTTCCCATGAGCCGTGTAATAAATTTTCTCCAAGTCTGCTCTCAGTTGCTTGCAGCATTCGATGCATCCTGAGCTTATCCTATCATCATTTTAGAATATTCAAAGGAAAATCGGGCTTATTTCTCCGGTATTCACCAATAAATACATATTACACTTTTTTAACTTACATAATATTGATGACAATAAAGTAACATCGTTTAAAATAGCACTAAAAATTAGAATTCCTTTAAAAAAATTAAAGAAGACAAGCATAAATTAAGTTTTGTACAGCAAACCTTGTAACTTGTATAAAATATTATAAGACAAAAAAATATCTTTTATACGACATATTTACAGCAGAACACTCATATATAAGCTGCCATATGAACCTACTTGTAAACATGAATTCTATATTATACATAAAAAAAACTGTTACGGATGTCTGTATTTACAATTCTCAGTGCAGAATGGGAAATATCATTTATGCTCGCTGTGATCAACTCAATGTAGACAAGAATAATAACGGGTTAAATTAACATTTCATACCACAGAGTAACAAAACGTATGCACCCGAACGGACATTTGTAAGCACCGCGATGACGTCATTAACACTCGACTACATTAATAAACGGCCGAGATATAAAAAGGTTTTAACGGTTTACGTGACTTCATCAAACTCAAGTATATTACGCCAGCGAGCAGTCGTGAATTTTTCTTCGCGGCGAAGATTTTACGTTCAAACTTAAATTACGTATTCTACGGGTGACAGTTTAGATAAAAATTTAAAATGGCTTCTTTTCCGTTATTTTTCGTGTCAGAATTGTGCTTCCTGTTCCGCAAATTCCTCTACCCTAATGATAAAGGGTGAATTTTGGAATTGTTGGCATTTCTGAGACGTATTTATGCTAATCTCTATTAAAGGTTGGAGAACCGAATTAAATATACAGCTAGCTTTTATTTTCCTTGCCACCTTTACCATTGATGGATTCCTTATGGATTTTGATAGCGTCATAGATAAAATACTTGTACTTGACTGTATATAATATAATAATTATGTTTTTCCACGTTTAATTACAACAATCAATTAACATATCAACTGAAATAAAAACGATTTAATTATTTATAAAATTTTGTTAGTAGTTAGAAGTAACAGTTATTACATTTGACACAATTAATGGATAATCAAAGCTTAAAAGCACACATAATAAGTGCATAATCACTTACAGGTAAACACAGAAAGCCCTGTACATTGCAAAACGTTGTCAAAGTTAAGACGAAGTATATACATTGAGTAAAAAAGATCCAGTAAAACAAAATAGCTCGTCGGGTATTTCGGATTCATGGTTGAATCACGGAACATTACACCAATTCAGTCGTAACACGCCACTAATGTGGCGCGTGAATTTCACTCATTCGTCTTCAATTAGCGCGCATCAAATAGCGCTTGCCGGATGTAATTGGACATAATTAGATATCCGCATGGACGATATCGTTCAATGTATAGAAAGTTGCGTAGATTTGTAATTTAAATTGAATCGTAAACTTAACAACTGTTATACAAACAGTATATTTTAACAATTACAGCAATCAATAAACATCGCAGTGGGTACTTTTAAGATCGCAATGTAATATGAAATTTAATGTTCATTAATAAAACAATAGCATTTTGTATATAAATGCAGCAAAAGTTTGTAATGCTAACTACAAAAACTATTTTCCATTTTTAATTGGACTTCATTATTCCGACAGTGTAAAGAGCTACTGTGTATCTTGTGTAGCTTCGAATAGTCGCATTAACTACCTTTCTGACTTTTGTTAGATAACAAAACATTTGTTTTCATACTATTTAAAATTCAAAAAATATTTCGTATTCATATCTATATTAATAAACGAAATCATCACTTTTCTATTGCTAAAATTGTCGCACTGTCAAAGTTCATTAACCTTCACGTAAACGCTTAGCGTAAATAAAGGAATAAAGGAATATTCTATAAACTTCTTAAATACTTCGATGCTAGTATTCAATCTACAATCCACTGTATTTCCGCCCCTGCGTGCACTCGTGTCGGCAGCGGGCGGGGCGCGTGAAGTGCGGCGGCCGTGGATTACAGCCGGTCATCGGGTAATTTGAGAAACGATATCCGGCGCCGCCGATCGAATCATTTCCCGGATATCCGGATCCACTTGTCCGGCTGTCCCCGACTGTTCAGATTAAGGAGAATTGTTTACAAATAGATTTATGCAAAACATTTTATACTGTTTACAACGTTGCTGTTGCTTCGAGTATATTTTCAAACAAGCTATACCCCACCTTTTCACCCGCCTTAGTCAGAGAACAATTTATTAAAAAACTGTTTTAAGAAAATCACGTTATGATTACTATAAAAAATGACACGGAAAACGGAAGAACAAAGGAACGCTTTTACGTTGCTGCTTCACTCGTTTTAGTCATAGCGTGATGTTATATAGCTTATAGCCTTCCTCAATAAGAGGACTATTCAACACAAAAATAATTTTTCAATTCGAACCAGTAGTTCCTGAGATTAGCGCGTTCAACCAAACTACCTCTTCAGCTTTATAATATTAGTATAGATTCACAAATTAAAGCAATTGAGAGGGACATGTATGTGACATTTGGTGTGATGATTACTTATCATCCTGGTCAGTAGTACCATAGGGTACTAAGGGATGCTCGCTTACACGACGTCCATCAATAAATGTATTAACCGCATATCTACTAAATGTATCCATTAACAGCGTTATATTGCCTATGTATACGTTACTTAGTACTCTGGTAGCTTCAAGATGTTACTGAATAATTTAAGTATTACTTCTGAGATCATTCCGCTGGAGGTTTCGGGGTTGACTAGCAGGAGATAGATGTTTAATAAGTAATTTTTTGGCCTTTAGGTACATACAGGTATTCTAGAGTCTGTTCTCAGTTTCAATAATTAAGCAAACAAAGAAATTGTTGGTATGTGTATATAGTCCTGATCTATTTGCCGATCGTAAGCGATATGTTAACTAAAGCAAACTTGATCGAAGTTAAATCAAAGGTTGTGTACTTCGAATTGCTTAATAAAAGTTATAAACTTTAATTACCAGTCGATAAATGTGCTTTACGATGATGTTTTGAAAGCGATTTTTAAACGTTATACTGATACTCTCGTACGGGACTGGTAAGAACTGCGTAACCAAATTACACATGGAGAATGTGGGTTTCCGTTGAGACAATGAATTTCAACCAAATGAATATGTATTAAAATAACAAATCGCTTTTACATTAAGTAGATGCGAAAATTTGCGGATTTCGTAAGTAACCCTCAGTCTAAATGTCGGGATGGTTGGATGTCAACAGTCGGTATCACAAGCGCACCTTGCTTACTTAAGAAGCTTGTTCAAAAGATGCTCTAAGCTAACAGATGTGATAGGACACCGAATAAATTTCCCCCTCACGGAGATTTTCATAATTCCCCCAATTTAATTTCCACGTTCACACCGAGCTTGTGCGAGATTACTAGATATTGTATTTATAACAAGTCGCACGGGAAAATCTCACACAGGTATTAATTATTAATTTTGTGAGCGTAAAAGGTGTTATACGAATATCTACCGGTTGGCTCCCACCTAGGAGAGACGCTGCTTAGCCTTTATTAGTGACGTTAAATTTTCATTAGGATTAAAATTTAATTTTCGTTTCATTCCGTCGGAAAATTGCTCTTGAGGGAATCTCTCGGCCAGCATCTATTTGTACACAGCGTCTTGGATTATTACACAAGCACCCTGTTTCAACAAATTTATTTCGAATGATAAATTACAGTGCTTTATGCTTATCGTTACGAACGTACCTACTAGGTAATCCTAAAATTATGAAACGATACATTTTTTAAATAAATTAAAATTTATATCACATTACATAATTCTAAACGTCTATTCAGTTCTCAGAATTAATGTATGTAGATATTTTATTGCACCAATACAATATATTTAAAGTGCAAGTGCAACTTTTGGAAGCAAAGTAAATAATGGTCGTGTCATTTGTTGTGCCTCTAATATAATTAAAAACCCGCAGTGACTACTATAGACAAAGTCTTCGTCCACGTTTGAGTCTAACTAAGGGGAGTGGATTCGTTATACAGAGTAACCGGACCCAACTTAAACCCGGTTAACGCGAGCGCAATTAGCCGCACAGGTGCCGGCGTGTGGTGAACTAATCATGTGAATAACGCAATTACATAGCATACTCGCAAGTATCTATGTGGGCTTATATTTTCCAATAAACATGTTAATGAATTCTTTATAATGTTAAAATAAACCACTGAATTATCAGCTTTCATGTATTTTGTTTCATTCTACCGTAATGAGTTCGAGATATAATACAAAGGGACTAAATACATATAATACTATAGTAAATAATTGTTAGAATTTTGCATAAAGGCGTTGATCAATACATTCAAGTACGACACACGCCAAAAGAGAATTAAAATACATCATCCTTATTTGGTACTATTGTCAACTATTTATGGTCTCAGGACACCTGATTGCATACAAAAGTTTAACTATTGAATGATTCAATTTTCGGAACTGCTGAAAAAATTTTAATTATTCAAGAGAGTCATTAGATTAAACAGTACGTATACGTAAATATCGCTAACTAAATTATCCGCTTTAAAAATGTAAAGCCTTACCCCAAACAATGGCCCGGTTCACGTACGGGAGTAACTAACTAGGTACAAACTTAAATCCGGTTAACGCGCTCGCAATTAACTCAGGTGCGGACGTGTGGCACTAAGGTAAATATAAGAAAACTTGTTTTGTTAGTAGGTATTATGTCTGCTATATTTTTAAAAGAAACTTTTAGAGATTTCCTTCAATTCTACTTCTAGACGAGTAGTACACAGGTCTGTCCTGTAATTGTGGGAAGCCTGTCGTATACTCTACCACGCTTTTCCAATTCAAACTTGTGGTGATGAGATAGTTGCACATGTTTTAAGTCGCCTAGAACTCCCTACGACGAAGTTTAACGATTGCTATCTAAAGTTACCTAAAGCTACCTAAAGGTCGCATTCGGACTAACGGCTTAACGTTCCTTCGAAACAATACATTTCTGTAATATACTTTAAAATTTATTCAAATAATCTTCTTTGACAATATGAAAATAAAGACTATTAAAGCGCAGAAGTAAAGATATGCTTAACTAAAATCCGGTTAACGTCCCGAGCAATTAACCGGAGCTAGGTGGAAACTACTAACAAGATAACGCTGCGTTATATTCCCTTGTTCTACTAGATTATCTGTCTCCGTGTGCAACTTGTATAAACTCGCGTTACTTTAGATATTCATACGTACATATATTTTATCATACACCTTTGATAGTTGATATACGGTATAGAATGGCTGATATGCAAAACAAACATTGTAATATTGCTTGTTACTTAAAGCAGGAATCGTTATAACGCATCCATCAATAATCTTCACATTTAGATTTTAGTAATTTTCCCATGATTTTTCGTTTTTACAATACGCTAAGAAATATGTACAATTGTCAATTTTCTTTTTTCCTCAATTTTTGCTTATATAAAATAAACGTATTTATACGTATTTAACGTATAAGCCAAACAGAGGTCGTTTCCAGAAAGGCATCACAGAGAATCAGCAATGTTAAACTTTTAAATAGAACACCGAGGGTAATGTAGAAAATAATGTTACGGGGAATATGTAATTACTAGGTGATATGTAAGAACAGTGAGGGGTTACAAAGGAGTACATTTTAACACTATACGGCTCTTATTAACGGTACAAAGTCACCTGGCCCAAAGTAATTACACAGCATCTGTTACTGCTTTTATTCTGTAGACTTGTATAAAACTTGGATAAAATTAATTCAAGGATCAGTAAGTACGCACTTCAAACAAATCGGAGACATGCTATAGGATGGGCAGTTAAGTGTAAGAGTACCTGTAATAAACGCCTGCTTGACGACTTTGATGAAAGAAGAAGCGAAAAAATTATGTCGACATAGAAATGGATAAATGGTTGTGAACTATTAAAATACAGACAATTTTACACACATATATAGAGAAAATATTGTAACGTATAAAAACTAATGTCTATTCGAAACTCGTTATTTCATAAACAAGATCTTTAATACAGGACGTTTAGGTCTTTCGTTATTATGAGATAACCGGGCGAGACGGACCGAATGGAAAACGGATATGAAACAAGATGGGGTACTCATCGAACCCGTGCATAGTTACAGGTCTAGCTGAAGGAATGTGACACAGACGGTTTGAATGTAGCTTTAAGTACGTATGTAGATATTATGCAATATTTTTAATGTTTCGTTTTTAAATTTTCACCTGAAACAACCGTAAGTACTATTGTCTCACAGCCCAAGCACAATATGGTAGGCACTTAAAACGGACATTAACCCCGCTTTGAGTCTAGAATACCTGGGCCAAGTTGGGAAGTGGAAAATTCTCTCCAAACAGGCAGACATTTCATGTATATGCGAAGTTTCCCAAACTGCAGTGTAAATATTTACACGCCGCAGTGCATAGTAAAATGGACTTTATATGGATGATCCTTGTACCGAGCCCTTACTCGCGTTATACTATTTGCTACACTACAATATTGTCTTATACAAGGAGTAAAAGTATATTTAAAATATAATGCGTTCATTATCCTCCTTTCTTTTTGATTCCTCGTAGTTTTAAAAATAATAAGATTTAATTGCATGAATGAAATGAAATTTAGGAATGAATGAATAATAATCTGTGTATATTTCAATTTCAACCTATTTTTAGAACCTCTCATGATTTCACGATGAATTTTAAGAGTTACTTATGTATTATTTTTACATGGAAGGTCATATTGAAATCAATGTACAAACAAGTGAAATTCTTAAATAAAAATTTTCCAATTTGTAGTACAAAAATCTTCTAACGGCGATACATTAGCGCTTCAACGACTTAATAAGGTGAAAGAGTAGAAAGACCAGGATGAAGAATTAGCATTAAACGAAGGGACCGTTCGAGACGATATATTGCGAGGAATTTGCATTTTTATGAAAATTGTCACGAAACCGCTGTCCAGGCGTTTTAATAGCAACCTAAAGTTATCCGTTGGATAATTACTGCACGATTATTAAATGTATTTTAAATGTACTTTACTTTTCTTAACGTATGCTGTACTTACTCGTATGTAGGTTTATAATATAAATCAGCAAAATTCATAATATAAATATATCCAAATAAAGAATTTGTAACTGAAGAAGGAATTTTAACAGCCTTTTAAATAAGTGTACCACATGTAGTTTTTAAAAAAATTCGTACTTTAAAGTTAAAGAGTTCGTTGCCGTTATACGAGAGAACTTAGTATGTACATATATATTTAACATTAAAGCTGTGGGAACAGTGTTTTATTATCATACAGTGTTTGTACAAAGAGGAGAGATAAAACAAACAATTGCGGAGTAACGATGGTGCCCTGAGGGAACCCAAGCGGCATCGTGTCAATACGTCAGCGAGCTCGGATATCGATGCCAGCTTCCTGGAATAATTGTTTCATTACAATTTGTACCTATACAGTTCCAGACCAAAATAAATAAACGAACGATACACATATAAGTCTCTTATTTTGTTTTCGTAAACAAAATATGTTTTTTTCGTTGTACAAAGTTACTAAACAAACGAAAAAGTGCTAAGTTGTTCTATCACAGCTTTACTAACTTATAAAAATATTTGACGAACGATTTTTTGTCACGTTGACAGAGTATATCAATAGCACTGGGCTTTGAGGGCTCTTGAATGAAGTGACAGCTTTTTTCATGAGCATTTCCGCGATTTGTACAAATAGTGAGGCGACTACTATAGTTAGATAACAAGCATCAAGCCATTACATATTTTTGTTTTGTAACAAATTGAAATAAGTCAAGGTTTCTTCAATTACGGTAAGGAGCATGTGGTAAGGTAATTGTGTATAATGTCATCGGCCTGTATATAAATGAATACTTCGTAATTAAAACCCTATGCTTTAAATTACGTCATAACTTCAAGTGCAGTATCAATTACCTGAGTAATACAAAAAGAATTCATGTCTGCATTGCTAATGCTTCGTGCAACGTGACCAGCGAAAGGTGAAACAAAGTCACAGTCATATAATGCATTTATTTTATTGCTTTAAAGAAACCATAGTAAAGATGAGAGTGAGCTTCGTTGTCTCGTTTAATGTCAGCTTAAGTTGAATAATGTTGATATCGTATACTTGTGTTAGGTGCGTTAGATGCACTCAAAATCAAGTGATTACAGTTTGCGATACGTCGATAGATACATTATGTCCAAGTGCGATGCCATAAGTTCATTTGTAAGTTCATATAATAACTACAGCTATACAATGTATTATGATATGTTAAGTCTTACTAGTAAATACGAATTTTCAAATAACTAAAGTAGTGGACCTAGTACTGATACCGGAGGCACTCCAAGTCTGTTATACCTATTTGTCATTAATGCTTTATCTAATTTTAAAGATCTGGCTTAATCTAAATAAAAGTATCTGAAGGATTACGTACCTCTCTCTCTCTTATAATGACAAGCCAATTAATTTTTATTCAATTCTTTATACCCGTGACACAACCCTTTTGTATTAACATTAGTATATACTCACAGAAGCGTATAAAGTGTGAAACATTGTTCGTCGACGTTATATTTTCGCAACAAAATGTCCGTCATTAAAATATTACAAGGCACAGATGTAATAAATTCCTCCGGGAGACTGTAATCTAACAAACTAAGAGAAAGTGCACGTAAAATGGGGGCATTTAAAATTTATCGTCGGAAAATATTACCACTTTCGGACGAAACCCGCTAACTCGCCGAACTAATGTTGCGGGGAACTTGGCTCTTTGTAAAAAGAAACGAGACCTCGTAATATTCCTTGCGGGGATATAATTTTGTCTGCGAATGTAATTATGTTTTTATTCCCCGCCAACGCTCTTCATAATTTTTAGGCCTTTGTTGGCGCTCGCTGTAGAGTCAGCTGTGTGCTAGATTAGCATAAACGGTAAAGTGTTGAAAAACTAAAGATAAAAGTCGGAAAACGAAATTTTGTACGTTGAATACGTACGCAAACTTTTTTAAATGTCTGTTTTTAATACAGTTGTTAAATTATGTTTTTAAACCATGTAATCACATTCGGTAGCTATTCTGAAATTAATAAATAAATAATAAGTAATGTTTAAAATGTACAAAAAATCGATGCCGTATTGTTTGACCTCAATAAGTTTAGAAAAACACATTAATTTAGCGTACTATTACCAACAATAGCCACCCAAAATCCTAATATTTGTATTAGTCATGATTTCGGTTATGATATCAAACATCGAAAATAAGAAATTCTCTAGGTTCGTGCTTACGTTAAGTTAATTCGTGAAGTCACCGAAAGATCACGTCGCACGACTCATGGCCAACTACGTGACGCGTTCTGTTTATCCGGTGGCATTTTCACCGGACAGCTTTCTAGAACTTTCATCTGATTTCTTATAACATCAGAACAGTATGATAATTAACTAAACTTTTATTCTACACGCTCAATGATTATACCTCTTTTTATTTCATTTGGAAAATCTACTGTCCGAGTAGATTTTTTACTTGTACATTTACTCTTTTACCGCTACTTACTAATAAGTTAGTTATCTACCGATATCATCTCTAGCCACGGATGCAATTTCATAGAAATATATATTTTGTAAATTGATGACTCGAGAGTGAAATGTTTAACATTTCGAAACGTTGCCACAATTTCAGATCTGACATACTCGTAGATATTTAGAGTCTAACAGGAGTTTCCCCGTCCATCCTCAAACTAAGTTAATTCGTGGAGTCGCTGCAAAATGTAGCTTCGCGCAACTCATGAGTACGTGACGAACGTACTACATGTACGCTTAACAATTTTTCAGTTTTCTAAATTTTAAGCCAACTTTATATTTTTGCATTCAATTATTATTACACTTGCACAGATTAGTAGAAAATCATTGGCTTCAAATCCAACATGTATTGATAAATCGTGTATTAACAATTTTGACCTTACTTTTTATGTATTTAATATATATATTTTATGTATTTAATAATTAATATTCGGTAAAGTTTATCGGTTTTTCTCTAATATTATGATCGAATCTTATCATTTCACTTGAAAACGGAATATCGGAATTCATCCATTAGGTTCCTCATCGCCTTGTATTGTAAAATTATCCATTCTATTACTTGATTGTTCGTATTCTAAGCATTTTAATCTTAACCATTTTTCCAATCCTTCCCGAATGAATCTTTTTATGGGAATAAAGATAAAAAACAAAAAAAGTAGAACAGATCAATGATACTTATAAAGATATCGATGAAAAATGCTAAGGTATTGCATCAATTGGAATCTAAAATTTATATCTACGCTGCCTCTCCTTTCACACTTAAGAGCGCACGTAGCTACTATACTATAAATTTATTAGCACATAAAATATTTTACTCCAATTGAATTATCAGCTGTAAAATCCTAGGTTGTATTTTGTCAGTTTTAGTATTCTTTTGACCGTAAACATATATTGTGTAAGGTTTCTTTAAGCCGACGGCGAGATAGCAAACGTATGATTATATTTTTGCCCACATAACAACATCGATTTGTTTTATCATTAACTCAGTTCACATCCTGGGGGAAAAGATTTGTTAGATTATATTTCTAATGTTCATTATTCAGCTATTACCCTTCCTACAGATTCTCTTCATTCGGCCAAGGTGGACTGTCAGAAACAAAAAAATAAACAATTTCGTATAAGTCGACAAAGAAAGCTGTCTGTCGATTTCTTTATATCCAATTGCCTGAAGCTCTCTCTTGGCACATCGAAAAACAGCGTAGGTACCTACATCTTGGCTATCACTTGTACTATTGAAAGCTGTCATAAAGCCCTTCAACATATTTCAGCGGTTGTAACTAACTAACGATAGCAAAGCCAACCGACTTCAAGTGACATCTCCAAAGGAAAGATACGCCGGCACATTTTTTGCTATTGATCACGTGTTTGAAGTTCCACTGCAACAGGTGGCTTGCAATATACCGCGCTGTCAGATTTGAGCGCTTTATCTTCGAACAAATATTTAGTTATTCTTCAACTGTTTCATTGCTAGACACGGGTCTCGTCTCATAATCTAGCATGCCCACCTCCAGGTTAGCAGACTTTACACACCTCAAAAAACAATTAAATATGTTTATAATTTTTTTATGATATTTAGCATTAACGGTCATTCGTTTATTTTTCTAAATTAGAATTCAACGCTCCTTGAATCATTTAATACATTCAACGAAGTCTATTGAGGTAAAAGTTGAAAAACGTAGTTTAAATGGAGTTGTTCTATCTAGACTTGTCTGAAAACGTTATTCAACCTCGCAGACAAAGTTAAGCGACGTGTCTTTTATAGCGAGTTGGTTGAAGTTGATTCTAATTCACGAGTTCAAATGTGTTCAGTGTAAGGTAATGAACAAAGTTATATGGGTTTATATAGTTTGCTTAAGTCGCAGACTCTGTTAAATTTCATCATTGTGTTAGACTGCGGTTTCATTATCATCTCGACGGGGATAAGGGCTATCATAACACACGTTAAGTTGCTTAAAAGTTATGTGGGTAGTCGTATATTTAAAATTGTATGTTTCATGCATGCTTCATGCGGATGTTTCACAGCCACAAGTACATGTGGGACTCGAAGTTTGACATTGTCACAATGTGTTCCAAGCTTCAGAGCCAGTCGCTATGAAAATTATTTATGCAGTAAAATTAGAAGTAAATAATGTAAGTACCGCTGGTCTTTTATTTTCAATCATATTGCTTGTATATCACATATTTCAGCTATGACATACATACATCAAACATAATCTAATAAAATGATTTTGCTATAAAATTGTCACGTAAAATGTTATGATAGTTCAAATTTAAATAACTCCTAAAGTAAATGGAATAGAATGGAATCCTAAAATAGAATAGAATTTTTTTCCAGATTTCTAAATGTAAACATGAGCTGTAGGCTCAAAAAACAAAGCCACAAAAACAATACAAGCCGCCGACTCCAAATGAAGTTTCTCAGCCAAAGAATTTCCGAAGCAGTAAGCCGAATATTAAAAGGCCGACATAAAATTGATTTGGTACGAAATAAAATCGGAATTTAAAATTTTACGTACCTACTCGAACTTCGGAGCCGTTTTACCCTTAACGACGAATCGGCAGTTTCAGAAACCCGTTTACCGGCAATCCGAAATCGATTAAATCACGGGAATCATGCAAAGTTCTCTAACAAAGTTTGCTTAAACTTCGGAATTGGAACGAATTGGGGCAACGTGGCCCACGGCTAGATATTAATGGCGGAATCATGACGCCGATTCTAAGTTATTATTTATCGATGCAATAGTGTTTGACTGGAATTGGCATATGAAATAGAATAGTATTTTTTTGTTCATTGCCTCTTTCATTAACATTATGACTGGCCATAATGTCGTTAGAAGATTATACGAGTAACATTCCTGTAAAGTAAAAAAGTAAAAGTTCCGCAATCTTCATTTTACTTAGATGTCGAGAAATATGTATGGGGATTTTGACGAGGTTTCTCCAAAGGTATATTGTATGGATGTATACATTACTCAATCTATAGACATATACATATAACTAGCAATGAATGTACAGATATGTGGAGTATGTGGGAAAAATTCCAATTATCCAAAGACTTTCTTGAGTGTGCTGTTAACATTTATTTATCTTTGGTTCCTATAATTCTGATTCATATAAAATGAAATAATGGAAAAAACATACTAACTCCGATTTAGCTACCGGTAGACCAAGACGATTAGCATAAATATTTATTTTAAAATAAATGTTACTGTTCATTGACGGGCCTCGTGGTCGAGTCAGAGACCCTGACTGCGAAACCGGAGGTCATGGGTTCGATTCCCACCCAGGACAAACATTTGTGTGATGAGCACAT
>DWGJ01001722.1:0-18474 GCA_018246895.1 Aspitha aspitha aspitha
ATAGTCTACCACGCTGGCCAAGTGCGGATTGGTAGACTTCACACACCTCAGAAAATATTATATACTTTATAACATCTGTGAGGTGTACAGGTTTCCTAGCAATGTTTTCCTTGACACGTAACAAATCACTGGTGCATGAACAGAGGCTGATCTTCCAACCACTAGGCTATCAATGCTTATCACACTTTGGAGATTGTATTACAAAACCATGCGCTCGGATAGAACGTTGGGTTTTACGTTTGCAGTCATAGCAATTTTATAATCATATACACTTCTTGGAAGGAAAACATTGCTGACTCATTATCATGACTGAGTTCCTGTATTAAAGCACCAGAACCGGTTGATGATGACAATCAGATTAATTTGATAATCGATTATTGTCAAAGGTATTAGTTAGTAATCATAAATATTTGGAGGTTATAATTGGTCAAAATAAATGGTTAATAAAATTGTTATTCCTTCCCGTTCAGGTCAAAGGTATTAGCAGCTGCTCACGAAGGTCTGCTCGGAATTGTAGCCATGAAAACCCGATTACATACGTACAAGGGCTTCTAAAGGTTGGACTCTGGTATCCGCGCCAAACCCTTCCAAGCCTATGTGTAAACGGCAACTATCAATTCAATCCTGGATTGATGTTATTGCCACTGTCTATTGTTACTGCCATTTTCCTTTTATAGGGTTTTATTAACTTGGTATGTATGTGTGTTTGTCCGGGCGGGAACCTTGAGATTGAATTTTGGACTGGTTGTCTTTGTCCGATTCAGCTGAAATTTGGTATGCACGCTTGTCCTGGATGGCAATGCGTGCTTGGCCGTATGACATAATTTAGATTCCGATATGACGGACTTGTTGTTTTTACTGTACTACCGCAGTATGGATGTCAGATGAGGGGGCTTGGAAAGTCACCTGCTGAACTTTTACAATCGTTAATACAGAGATTTCGGATGTAGTTGTTGAATTTTCAGAAACAGATATAGGAACAAGGAACAAAGATGCAGAAATGAAAGCCAAGAGGAAAGACTACGCAGACAGAAAGAGACGTGCTACATTTATATAGTTATAGTTATATGTATTATATTTTTAAGTACATACATATGTATATGCACAACATAGGTATACCTACGTGTATACTTCAATTACGTAAATACTAGAAATTATCGTTTTTCACTATACCCTTTCAATAAAAAAAATATTAATACATAAACAATTCAAACAAATGTTGAACGACAAAAACCATTGTCATTCTATTTTTCGACTTACTTGTTTACTGATTAATTTTTAAATGTTTTTATACAGTGAAAATATTCCAGTGTTTTTGAGTCAGACTATATCTGAAACATTCCATAGAGTAATAAAAAGCATAGATAAATATGTGGAATGATTTGTCGAAGCGCACGGAGTCCGGGAGAAGCAGGTGGCCGGTTAAATATGTCATCACCGTTATATAGCCACGGCGGCGGACTGCGTACCGACGCACTATTGCTAACAGTTCCAGTAACAAATCTTATCGGATGAACTTTTTAGTTTTTCATACCCTTCAACGGAAACAGGGACGGCAAGGTTTAACTTTAAATTTCTAATCCAATATAGAAATAGACATAAGAGTTATGAAAAACGATTATAATATAATGACTTCATTTACTATGTACGAGTACACTATACTGGTTTTACAATTTGCTAATGCATATTATTATTTACGCGTTTTGGAATAAGTTGCAAAATTTCGACGAAGTCCATAAGAATTTTAGAGCCGCCACTGTACGATTCGTTTCGACATATCTAAACTTTGTCAGTTACCTATATTATCTAATTTTTCTGAATTATTCTTGTAAAGCCTAAGACAAGGAATATACATAGTAAGTATAGCATATTCGGTAAATGAGATAGTCGTATGCTACGCGCTACGCAAGTGATTCCCGCATCAAGCTACGGACCACGCTACGTATTAATTATCGTCATATCATTATAGACAAATAGCATAATATAATATTTGTACAGATATAATAATTTATGGCGTTGATAAACAAAATTTTCTTTTCCAACCTTTTTGTTATTTCACTGCTGGACACGGACTTCTCCTCTCACAGTGAAAGGGTTTTAAGGCCATAGACGCATAGACTATCACGCTTGCTAAGTGCGAAGTAGCAGACTTCAAAACCTCAGATAACTTTATATACTATATAATGTATGTCATATCTTAGGTGCGCGAGTTTTCTCATATTTCCTTCACTGGTAAAGCGAGTGATATTTAAATTTTGAGTTGTCAACAACAACTCTTTTAACTTTGTAAAATCAAATATTTGAACCCGGATTGAGAGACTGAAATCCAAATCCAAACCGCCACTACTGTTTATAAGCAATAATGACAAATAATAATGACAAAAAAATAATTTATTAGTAAGCAATAATGACAAGTAATTTTAATGTCTGACAAAGAAAGCGACACTCACCCTGTTTTAGAAGTGCATTGCAAATAATTATAACGTTTAAAGTTAGTCACACTAAAATAGCTTGGTAATGGAAATCAATAATTATTTTAAAAGGCACAAACTTACTAAATAAGATCACACGCATAGGTAGGTATGTAATTAATAGTAAATTTCAATAAAAAATCGATTGTGTTATTTTAACCTTCGTAAGCAGATCAAATGTTATATAATATAATATATACACAGGTATTCTCATGCACCCTGCAAAGTGATAGATAGTGAGAAACATTTGAGAACACAGAAAAACAAATAAACAAACTAAGTATAACAGTAAATGTTAATAAAAAATAAAGTTGTGATAAATTAATCGCTTTCAAACAGAACGAGCACGTTATGGAAAAGTTTTGCTGTTATACGACACAATAATTGAACGTGGGTACTTGATATGATGACTCCCTTGTGGAGAAAGTATATGTACATATTGTTATCGAGTGCGTTCGTATGCCAAGATGAAAAGCAGCTTTACTTCCCAATTGTCAAAATGTATCAATTTAATTATTTTTACATTCAATCTACTGCGGCTTGTAACAAACAATATACATACCTACGCGTAGATTTATTTACTCGCATATATATACATATATCTTATACTATGTATCACGCTTTAACTTGTGTCGTTTGGACAAAAAGATCTATAAAATATGGTAATATAAATGTTATCAAATTATAACATCTTTACTAGGTACAGGTAGATCGTAAAGTTATAATCATAATGATTTATTATACTTAATCATAATCATTTAATGATTTGCAAGAATAATTAAATTAGATATCATCGGTCGGTATTAATGATGTTTACACATGTACGAGTATACCTATGAGATAAAACTTTATACGGGGTTTCTTCATTATTTATTCGAACTACATAAATGTATTAATGCCGCTGTACGAAATATTAAACAAGTTCTCATAGTTATTAAAGAGTATTGTAAGCGAGAATAGCATAGCTGGTAATGGAAAGCGGTTAGCGCAGCATAGACAATTACAGGTCACCTCGAACGAAAACATTTTCCGTCAGAGATTAATTGCGGGTGCGTAACCACCCTCGAGGGCATGTGGATTGTGGATTGCTGTCTTTCTAATTACACCGTTTCATATTACCTTTCATATTTAAACTGGAAATCATATGTAGAACACATGATTTCCAGTTTAAATATTAATATTAACGTACCAATCAACTGAAATTTATTCAAAATTAACATTAATATTTATTCCACGTTCGTACATATAAGAATATAAGAAACTTTTGCACATCTACATCCTTGATAAAGGAAATCTTTTATGCATAAGAAGGAAACCAAAATACTTACCTATAATATGGCGTTACATAAGCCATACTAATATTATAACTGCGAAAATGTGTTTGTCGTCCTTATTTCACGCCAAAACGGAGCAACGGATTGATGTCATGTTTGGTATGGACGTAGGTAGATGAAGGACTGGGGTGTGCCATACACTAATTTTTTGAGAAAATATCTCATTTCTAAAAGACAACACTGAAACTTGGAAATGAGCGCTACGGGTGCAATAATGTTGCGGTGTGTAAACAAAACAATTTTTTGGAACACGCGAGCGAAGCAGCTGGTTACAGTTAATATAGAATATATGTATTTGCTCTGTTTCGCGACATCGACGACGACATGGAGAGTAATGTGTTAGCAGAATAACCCGTTTCGAGAAATTCAATACAGCTGAATTGATGCATCTGAGGAATTTTAATTACCCATATTGCTTGGAACTTTATGTTCTTCACCACGCTATCACACTATGTTAACAGCATTAAGTTATTACGCTATCAGGTTCGTAAAATAATAATTTAACTGGTTAGAGGCAAGACAACATTTAAAATAGTACATTTAAAACTGTTAATAGTAGCACAACTTCCTTTACAAAGTTGTCAAGTGGGCTCCGAGTATCTAAGATAAGGACATCATAGGCGTTAGGAAATATGGACGAACATAAATTTTAATTGTGAAAACCTAACGGACACGCAAGGGCCAATTCAATAAGCGGCTGTATAAATTGTTCTCAATTTAATATTTTTATGCAAAGGTAATAAAATAATGTTAAGAAAAAACCAGTTTAATTTGTGCATGTTTCGAATATTTTGAGAGGAGGCCCGCGGTCGATGTCCGCGCAGGCTACACGTCCTCGCAGGCTAATTCTACACATTATGCGACTAACACTCAATAATGCATTACACACACAATCCTTTCAATTAGTCAAATGCCACGGAAGCCTTCCTAACATTCATTTATATTTTTATAAGTCTCCCAAATCAATACGATCTTAACTATATTGTTAATGAACTGTACTAGATTTACTTTTTCAGTGAAGACTCTCTCGACCATATCTTAACCGATAAATAAAAAGTAGGTATACTTCTCTATTATGTATTTATGAACTTTGTTTAACGAAATGCATATCAATGAATATACTTAATGAAAATGTTATAAAAGTCAAAAGCTAGAAATGACTATATTCATCCAAAATCACAATTCGCCTAATCAGTTCGCCTAACATCATATTTCCACGTCATCATGTTTCCAACGGAAAATTCATGTACCTAAGTACATATCGTACATATCGTCCTTACGATAAGGTTGCTATTGAAAGCTCACCTACCTACACCGATTCATTCGTAGCTTTTTGTCTCAGGGGAATGCGAGTCGTCAGACTTTGGTCTGGCCTGTAGGACCAACAGCGCGGGGGGCCCGTACCTCGCCCTTTTGTTTTTATACCCGTGCAAGAATGCAAAACAATTATAATTCCCTCAGGGATAAGTCGCTGCGCGCTCGGGAATCGAGCGCACGTAATCGCAAACGATTCTTGTTCCTCTCGTATCTTATTCGAATTGCGGTTTAGAAAAATATATGCTTAATTGGATTAAGCTCGTTCCGTACGGAGAATGAGCATAATATCTTGTTTATTGGATGATAGTTGGGATTGGTAAAACTGGGAGCGGTCAAAGCGAGACAAGACCGAGAGGGACACGAGATGGACGAACATTCAGAGGCACCGACTCTGGCCAATCCATTTACGTTAATTACGCCGAGATGGGGATAAATCGGCGTCCAGCCGTCCACCGCCGAGTTACGAGCGAACCGACTATAAAATAAATTATACCCACTTCGTTCGCCTCCACTCAGTTTTTTGTAGCCGTCCAAGATGAAAAAAACAAAAGCAAAACCTCGAGAGGACGAAATACGAGGCAAAGACAAAGCTTAAATTTATCTACTGATAATATAGACGTAGGGCGGCGGGTATGGCAGACGCGGAGTTGCCGGGTGGCCGGCCAAATTATACAGGCGGGCATTCCTGCGTCCGAGCAAAAACATGATATATCGCCGTCTTGTGACGAAATATTTGAAATTTGGGGACCCGCTACACTCTAAATGGAATTTACTTCAAATATTATCTCCGAAATTCTTTGTAAACGACTTTATAAGGGAACTATGGAACCAAACCTAAAATGTATATTTATAGTGTAAAAATGATACATACTCGTACAATGTATACGAGCACTTAAAATGGAAATGCTTAAGAGGTGTCTACAAAATTCCACTATAAATGCTTTTTTTGAAGACGGGTTTGGTATGTTAATATACGTGCTTTACATTTTTTCGAGGAATAACATCCGTAATACAATCAATAGTGCTTATCAATTCCTAAATTTGTAAGGATTGATTTATTCTTTCGTAAATAATTTTGTATTGTATTATTTCCACAGATGGTCTCTAGAGATTATATTTAATAATATTAAAATATTATTTTCAGTTAATTACGAGGACAGATAAAATGACAAACCAGAACAGAAATAAGGAACAACAAATGTTCCATATACGAGTAGGTATCTACATACATTTGTTTTTCGAGAAATTCATCGCAATGATGTTTAATATTCTACCGAAAATGTCAGCTAGTAGGGAAGTTAAATTATCGGATATTGATCATTGAGACAATTTTTTTATTGAAAACCTGATAGTGAAATTCGACCTAGGATGTATTACACTTGCCTAGATGGCGCTTTACCACTCTTATTTTGAATAACCTCAATAACAATTATTTGCACTTATAACGTAGGATCTAGGACAATATGTCTTAGATGCTAAGTACCTACTTATATAAAATTATACCGTTTTTCGTAATATTCTCAAAATCTACAATAAGTCACAGGTATAGGTTTTGTTCCGAAGTTGTAAATGAAGTGAAAAACCCACATAGGGATATTTATAAATAAAAAATGTCAATTGCTCAAAAATGTAATTTGAGCAGATTTTATTAAATTTTATTAAATTTTATCAAAATATTGAAGCCGTAAGAAGAATTTTGTACGAAAATAAATACTTAGAGCAATCATTAATCTATTTTATAAATATTTTATCTATATCATTTTAAAAGTAAAGAATACTAAACGTGCCTATGTACCTATATCAAATGTTTGCTGCTAATGTCGTAATCTAACCAAAATACTATATTTTTTTATTCACTCTATGCAGTCTTGTTAATGCTGTAAGTATGTAGTAAATATAGCTATTATTTAAAAAGGGTCACAAAATTATAAGAAATGTATGTTTAATTAAATCTTTTATTATATCATTATCGTTTTAATAAAATAATAATTACACGAGTATATACACAGATAGATTATGTACAGTTTTCGAGGCCACTACTATATATACATTGGGTCCACGGTTTATCACTATGTCCGCACCGGGCTGAGGATGCCTTCGTCATCGGCAGCCACAGCCTACCACCATCATATCTTGATAGTTCTTAAGCACCACATTGTTCACTTCATCCATATACAACATTGATATGGAAGAGAGTTGCGTGGGAACACAACACGCTTTAGGCACTGCCGCGGGATTAACTGAGTTTACTAAAGTTTGTACAATTGCATGGTTTGTACCATTAAGATGATCGGACAGAGGGAAGGGACAATCACCTTGACAATAATACGCGTCGTATCCAAGGGGAGCGACAATCCAGTCGCTCCAGCCCACATCAGCGAAGTCCACGAACAGCGGTCGACGTTGGCAAGTTTCTCGCGCCTCCTTGCGACGGTGATGCGCTCGGTGACCTCTCCTCTGAGGCGCCCGCTTATTTCGAGTCAATAAGGTGTCGCCTCGCTCTCGGGCGGCTCTGGCCCGAGCGTCTTCAGTGTATAGGAGCAACAGCGGTTGAGCCGCATGCCACTCTTCCTGATTTTCTGTTGCACGTCTTCGTACTCTAACATGTGGTAAATGCGCATCCGTGCTATTTGCATTCTCTTCTAAGACTCTCACAAGGAGTCCATGATTATTTTTTGGTTCTTGCAGCCACCTCCGAGCGGCACTTAAAGCGTCGGCGTTCACTGCTCTCTCGGGGGACCTTAGTGGCACAGAATCGAGTAATCTCAATATGGGGTCGGTTCGTCCACGCCGGCCGGGCTGAATGATATCGTACAAAAGTAATCTCTGAAATCCTGTAGATCCTTTGGAGCACTGAAACGTTATGTCGGCACCTCGAACAATTTCGTCACTCGGTATGCCGCTTATGTTAAAGAATAATCGGAATCGGTGTTCTCCAGGGAAACGATCGTCGAGCTCGGTGGGTGTGTGATGGAAAGAGCGGGCCGTATTAGCCGCGGCCGCGGGGAAGACGGTTCTCGCGTCGTACAACATTCGCATGGCGCGGGGTACGGGAGGCGGCGGCCGGGAGCGCGGCGGCGGCCGGCGCGGCAGCCCCAGCAGCGCCAGCAGCTGTTTCTCGGCGGCGACTCGCGTGGCCTCGTCCAGCCCCGCGGCCGCGCACAACGCCACCAACGCGCACACCACCGCGCACGCGCACGCCCCACGCATAATTCTCCTCGACCCACCTGTAACCACAAAAAGTTTTCATTTAAAATCAATATTTTTCTTTTGTCTCTAAACAATATGATACTAAAGAGTTTAAAAGATTTTCAAACCGGCGGGATAATATTTCTAGATAAAAAACTACTAAATGCATTACCAGTTATTCGACAAAGCTTAACATTGTGTTAGACCGGTAGTCGCGTTATCAAGCCATTTCTAATAAATGCATCGTCATATTGTATGTTATGTATAAAATATGTTCGTATGATCAGTAATACAAATGCATATTGTATAAGCATATTGGATAGTTATCATGACGTTTTATTTTAGAATAATTAAAACATTATTAAACCGCCTTTATCATAGGTTGTAAAGTTTATTATTAGATAGGTAAATAATCGTATTTATACCATAATAGCTCCGATACGTTAAGTCGTAAGTAGATATATTGAATAGATCATTATAATAATGTCAATAGATTCTTTAACATTTTTTAAATTACATGAATTTTTACATACGATTACTGAACATTAATATCATAATCTTATTCATAGAATATATAACTTTAATAGACGCGTCTCATTGGTACAAGTGTAAACAGATAGAGAGAGAAAAAAGAAAGATAAATCGATAGGTAGGTACTATACAGGTACCTTTCTTAAATACCTAATTGGTTTTCATTGCCCAATTTCAAACATTATGGTTATTTATTGTAACATACTAATTAATTTATGCATATGGAATTAATATCTATAATAAAAAATATTTTATCAATCCAAAATGAAATGTGTTTTGGATGGATCGAAAAACAAGGATATCATTTTCAGAAAATTACACTATATCGCTCTTATGTATATTGGTAACGGAAGTGAACCATTGATGAGTCGGTAATTAATATTACTCAACTTCGAATCTGCATTTATATATTTCATTGTTGCATTATAGTCATCTTAATTTTATTAACATCTTTATGAGACGTCATCTCACCCGTAATATCGTATGCTTCATGTACCATGTACATGTTAAATATGTTATAAATATTTCTTATCTGTTCATAGGTATTAACATAATCTGCATCTGTGTACCTACTGTTTATTAATATATAGTAAAGTAATGTCAGTCAAGAGACAGTCATTATTGTCTTTTATTTAGAAATTAATTTCTAATCTTTTACGTTGTCTAACAGTCAAATGCTGTCAATAAGATTAATAATGCACATCCATGTAAAGTTGTAGAGTTTATGACTGATATTCCAGATTTACATTTAAGAATATACTTATCAGAAATTATAAAAATTCCACTCCACTCACGAAATGTTAATTCATGATAATAGTAATAAAAGAAATTTACGATAAATACCTCCAATCATAAAGCTTATCATCATCATAATAACTTATGTAAGGGCCTAGTCTCCTTGACCCATATACATCCGGGAAATTATATAAGTTTGTAAGTATAAGTTCGTAGAAATTTTGTAATCTTTTAACCTACGTATGTAAAGGTTGAGTGAACAAGATATTTATTTCTCTAATTTTACATAACATTAACAAAATATATAAAGTATTTTGTGTGTGAAAACAAACAAGTAGTTTCACATCAACACATCACTCACAATCGACTACAAATTTAAGTACAAATACTTTCCAAATGCCTGAAGTAAAAGACATCAACGAGATGCGTTTGACGTTGGTTCCATGACGGCAGTTACGTCTCTATCTTGTACCTATCAACTATAAATGCTAACAGATGCTATTTCCCTTCAAGAAAAGATTACTACTTGTTATGACTGAAATTGCCTGTCTTCAAATTGATAGACATTTGAAAAGCATTGTGCCCTAATTAGTAGTTAGAGACGTAGAGTCGTCCGAGTATTTTGTTATTACAGTGGTAATGTTTTGATCGCTCTGGCACGGCCAAACGAATCATGGCATACGTATTTCGAAAATAATGCGGTCAAACCAGCCGCAGGCGCACGACCGCTTGACTCTCTCACTCACCCGAAATTTAAACGCATCCAACGGCGATAGTCACACAAAATCCGCAAACCGTGATATCTCCGCGAGTAAGAAGCGCACAGAGTCAACGCTTCGGGAATAAATGGAACCGCACTCGTTCACGATCGAACCGATGGCACATAACAACAGAGCGGGCCGGTAACATCACTGGCGCGTGTTTGCGCGCGGGAGCGATTACGCGCGCGGCGTGCGTGTACGACGTACGAAGTGGTTACAATAACGCGCATAACGTGCTCACGGCGCTGTGCTCGCGGCCGGAATGAGAGCCACGGCTCCAGACGCGGCGGCGTCGCTACGGGCGTGCCGGCCCCGCCCCGCGCCCTCCCCGGCCCCCGCTGGAACTCACACTGCGCCCCGCCCTGCGCCCTCTTGCCGCACCCACACCCCCCACCGATCAGCCCTTCCTACCCCTTCAACGAATTCTTACAAATTATGTCAGCCAAGAATGTCCCACTGTATTACATGGATTCGTAGATTAGGTACAATACAGTTTATCTACATATATTATACTTCTTGCTTATTCAGACTAAATCTGATTTTACAAGTTACGTAGTATGTAATCAATTGATATTGCCACCAACAATACTCCGTAAGAGGGTAAGCGTCAGACAGCAGCTTGTTGTAAAATTCTATCAAATCTTGTACACATATAAGTAATGCAGTAAGCACAAGATAAGAAAATGTTGACATGAAAATGTAAATTTTAATTTAATGTAGTTAATGATTTTTATATTACCTATGCCTAGATACTAGCTAACTCGGCAAATGTCGTTCTATTGTAAATTATCTGTAGTGAGTATTTCCGGTAATCAAATCAAAAATTACGGATGTACCTATTGTGTTTTTAAATGTAGTGTTACAGGCATTTTTGATGGTAAATTTAAAAGCATTATAAAGGAATATTATCAAAAAAATACAAAGATAATCTGGATAGGGCCACCCTCATCACTTAAGGGTATAAAAAATAGCCTATGACCTATGGCTCAAACCTACCAAATACACAAAAGAAATGGCATAGAAATCGGTGAAGACATATTGAAGGAGTTCGACCGCATACATATATACATACATAGCTATACTTGGACACGAGATTTTTATATAGCTAGGAAGGTAGGTACTTATTAGATAAATAAATTCTTAACAAGAAAATCTTAACTTTCATAATGTGTTCTTATTTTGCAATAATTTAACATTTAAAAGAAGCTGATTTGACGTCATAATATTCAAAATAAAATATTTATGGTATCTAGGCTATAATAATACCCAGTAGTAAAATATCTGGACTTAGTGTCATGCAACGTTTATTTCCTGTATTTTTTATAATTAAGCCTGTTAGGTAGGTATGTATTTATATATAACTAAAAATATCAACATTTTTTATTGTTCACTTTGACCAAGTTTATTCACATTCTTAGATATATCAATACAGAAATAATTGGACATTGGTAATAATAAATATTAATTAATTTTCTTCTACCACCACTATGAAATATATATATATATATATACCTCTATGAAACCTGATATTAAATGTTTCATAATATTAAAAACAGCAACAAATCTCAACATACATATATGCATAGGTACGCATACGTTGAATCTACTATACAAATAAAAAATTAGGTCAAATTAAATAAATATTTTTTTATTAAGTTTGTTTTTCCAGTTACCTTTAATTAACAATCACATTTTTTTAACTAGAAATATTTGAATAAAATGAAAATCAATACTAATACAAATTTAATTTTTTCTATATAGATACGAAAAATATATAACTGTATTTTAGCCGTAATGTGGGGGTACATTTAATTACGTTTGAATATTCAGCATTTATAAAATTATAAAAAAATCTTACCCTTGGAAATGAAACTATAGATATCTGCAAGTAGGTGACAAAGAGCACTGCAAAAGATTTTAACACTTAAATATATTTCATAAATCAGGAACAGTCTTTGGAAAATAAGAGAAATATATTGAATAGCAATTTTGTTGAACGCACTCGTAACACACCTGTCACAAGAACTACTGAACGTACTTTAAGAAAATATTTCTGACGCGTCTCAACCATCTAGACAATACGGCCCCACGTAAAAAACATCGCGATCAAATGGAGTGGGGGTAGGGTGTCCAACGGTCAGATAATAAGTTGATTTACAAACCTCGTCACCTACCCATCGTCCTAATTTAAAAACAGCCTAAGACCTCATTGTTGAGTTTTCCCTCTCATTTGGGTTTTATTGTACTCGTATGTATTATACATGTACCATAAATATGTATATCATTGTATTAAATAAAATATGGAGTTATTAAAGATTATATTAAAACAACTACTGCTTGGATTTCATGACTATTAAATTACTCATTTAAGAGAATATTCTCTATACAAACTTTGTACTCAGTTACTTTTTTTATTTCTGTGGTATACATAAAACGCAATAAACCAATTTATTTTGTTTTTTTTTGTTCCAATGTTATTCGATGATTTTTTATATTTATTGTTCGTAAATCTATTAAAAGTTTTACCAAAACATTTTTCATTTTGTCATATGTTTCCATTTGACCGTTTGTTATTAACTTCCATCGCGCTACAAATTCATTCTGCTATTCGTGTCTCTACACGTTTCAGAGATCCACTGGTAGAAAATGCTATTTTTAACATTTAGATCTTGAAGATCAAGAAAACAGGAAAATATGTAAATCAGCTTCAGAAGTTTAAACAAAGATGTAGAGCAACAAACAATTATAATTGTCGAACTAAAATACTTTATATTGACTTCTCTCCTCCCATTGTTACCAGTTACAGTAGTTTAAAGTGGGGACAATTGTCTCATTTCAGTTATCTTTATTTATAGTATTTATAGTACAACACCAGATCCATAGATCTCTTTTTGGTTTAGAGGGTTTTCATTTACGGTGTCTTTCTATGGAGTTTTTCATCAGGCTTCATTTCGGTCTACTGTACGTCGAGTTTAAAGAAATATTTTGTCATGACTTAAATATATTAACCATAACCGATAAAATACTGTTTATAAATTAAATTTAAAGTATAGATGAAAGAAAAGCAATCTGATCATATTTACATATAATACCTACTGGATGTGACATGTGACCTACAACTTTTTCTCAAGACAGATAAATTCTGATAATCTCATATGTAGTCATTTCTATTAGACATGTTAATAGAATTCTTTTGTAGAATGTTGATAAGAAATGAATTTTTTGTCACAGCTCTTTGTTTACCACGTGTTTACCACGTGTAACGTGAAGTCATCAAAGCTATCTCAAATTCCTACATATAAACATATATGTATATGATACGACTTACAAAATTAGGACAACTTACTCCCCATATACATACCTACGTTTTCACGTTAAAGTATCACTAATTTATTACCAAATGCCCTTGAAATCAAGTGCAAAATTTGTTACCGTGAAAAATGTATTGTTCTACAAAACCATTATTGAACAACCAGTTATTTCAATCAAAGCAGATCTTTTCAGAACACATCCTTCTCGTATTTAGTTGTGGATCGTTAAAAAAAAACAGAAGTTACCGTGTAACTTACTGTAAACAAACATATTCAAGGAACTAGTTAGCGAAAAGTAGCGGTCATTAACACTAAAATTTTAAATGTATATTATTATACTGTTACTTGTCGGTATATTTTTGTTTTGGTTTCACAAAAGTATTAGTCATACATCTATTCTGTCAATGCTTAAGATAAAGGGGCACAAAAGCTATCTTTATCGCAAATTCAAACAGTTTCTTTTAATACCTTTGTAGTTACCTTTTTCACGTTCATCAGATAAGTGCAGAAGCTGAACTGTTGTCTTTTTCTTCACTTGTGCTGATCAGATTAAGAATATTAATAATAGACAGATAGAGTCAAAAGTAAATAGTACAGAGAAAATGTTACCTAAGTTCGCATCGCGTTGGAGCGATGAGCTCACATAATGAACGTATTAGTAAACGATCATTGTAATTTCACGCAGATTCTGCGAGATTGTATTTTGATTTTATCCAACGGCGCACGTGCCAACATTGGTATAACCTGTGACGTGTTTTCACTAGCAGTAATAAACAAAGCCATTACATTCAAATATTATCATATAGAGAATTAAATTTTTGAATGCCTACATATTACTTCATTTAACTGTCTGAATATTATAATAAGCAAATTTCAAAGTTAATTTTTTTAGTTTAATCCGGAGTACAAAATGTACATATAACAGAGTTTTGCGATACGTGCCCTGCCTATTTTTAATTATTTTTTCTGAAACCTAGGTATATCGCTTCGTATTCGTATTTTAGGCTGCACTGCAAGGAGAATGAAGAAAAAGAAACATCTCTTACATGGCCGTTTAAATAACCAGTCTCTTAAATATTCATGAGTTCGTCATTACACCGCAACGGGTTTGCAGATAATTCCTAAAACTCGTAGGTATCTATCATATCACCTACGATTTTATTGAAATAAGGTATGTGTTTATTCGCAATTATTATATAAAATAAAAATGAAATTACAGTGCAATGAGTGTCAAATGTGTAGGTACCTACGTCGTTTCTCTTGTTTTGTGATAAAATAAATGTGTGTAAATTTATTGGTAAACAATGAACACTATTCGGCCTAGTGGAGGCGATAATTATGTGTTACCTTATCGGCACGTTCGTGTCCTTTTTACGTTACTTTTTAACTTCACGGAATTTCGAATGCTGCGAAATGATTACTATTATTCTAATACGATTTATTATTATACTACATACTAAGTTTTACATTGTAAAAAAAAAATTTTTTAAATCAACGGTTTCGCAGTCATGTTAAATATGGAGGATGTACCTACATATATACATATATATTATTCGAGTACGTTTATATTAGTATAAAAATATATAAATTGTACCTAGATAAGTACAAGTTTTTTACATATAGATAATAGACTGACATTTTGTCAAGGTCTAAAAATGTCTCTATGCGTTATATTTCATAATTAATCGTAACTGACTGCTAAAGTACATAGCACTGACCAACTGATTTGTATTAACACTAATTACTAACTGAGTGGACACTAACAGTCCGATTCCTTTATTCCAGAAGCAGTCACTGCTGCTTGCTCGTTTGTTCTATTCTCATATACGAGTAAAAAAGAAAATGTCTAAATGTATTTTAAAATGTAGTGTAATGGGGTAATTATTTATCCCAAGTCTTCCACCGGTTTCGGGAGTGGCCCGTATACAACTTTGGGCTTTGAAAAGTAAGTATTGCAGCTTTAAGTGTAAATACGAGTAGATAAATTTATATTAATTTAAAAAATTAAATGGGGGAGTGAAGAGCCTCCGAAACCGGCGTGTATGCATGAAGAGAATGATGAGTACATAGATGAAGCACGGCAGGTTTGTAAGGACAGAGACATTTGGCGCTCGCTGCTTTCTGTCTACCCCGTTAGGGACCTGGCGTGTCGATATGTATGTATGTATATATGTACAAATTTCGCCCTTTTAAGTCGTTCTCCAACCAGATATTATTTATTCCCTCCTATCAGTCCTAGATAGTCATGAATTCTGAATTTTATGCTATTTTCGTAAGTAGTTTATGAATTATTATGAAAACAGCTTAATAACGTCTGCACGTACCTTATAAAAGCGCTTAATCTCAATATTAATTAATCCTTAAATTAAATTAATCCTTCGTCTCAATATTAACATAACGTGACAGAGATTATGATAACGTAACTAACTCTTTATTTTGAATTATTATTTTTCCTCAACGAATATAGACGAAGTTATATAAAAACGCATAAAAAACCTTAAAAACATATCCGGTTTCAAAGAAACACATTCCACATATACTAACGAAGATTTGTACCAAAAAATACTATTAACTTGTCATGAAACTGCATCCATCAAATTGAAATTTCTGAGATGTAATATTGTTGTTCGAGGCGGCTACCGGAGCCGTTACGCGCAAATAACAAACTGTTGTTCTTGTTTTTTCTTTATTCTTTTTTTGGCGCGTGTCTCTTGCGATCCGTTATACGCGAGTTGCTGGCAGCGAAAGTTAGAAGTCGCTCGGAATTTTATACCAGTTTTTCTTAAGGATGTAGTTATCGGACATGTACGCTTATTATATATTGTGTATTGAAATATGCCTTTAAAACTCAATGATCGAGAGATTAACACATTGTTATTTCATGTTAAAGTAATTACGCTCTTACGTAAATAAAACAAAGACACTAAACACTACTCTATAAATTAACCTAATTGCTATGCGACAGCCATGTAGCGGCAAGTGTAAGTGTAATGTCGGCTAATTTGTAAACTGCGAGCACCCTCTGTTAGCTTATTTACTTCACTACGCATTTAAAACGGCCTCGTATTACCTATACCTATATAGAAAAGAAGTATTACGTTACAACAACAAAGATAACGAATTCCATCTGTATATTCTAATGTTCGTTGTAAAATAATGGCAGTCAATAAGTTAGCAGCTAACTATTAACATTCACGCACGAATTCATAAATGATGAGTTGCGCGGATAATATACAATACAAACTATGGCGGCGCTCTTCGGAGCCATGCCGTCTGACACCCACGGCCGCCGCGTCCTGCTACATTGACTCACCAATTCACGTCTCATGTACGTAATTAGTCCATTAGCAGGCACGCACCACTCAAATGCTCAATTAGATCAACGACCGTCGGGCATAGCTGAGCACATTACGTCCCCCGGATCCAACTCAATGAATCTCAAGATAACGTACAAGTACTTCTAATTGACACATTTCATATTCCCTGGTTTCCTAAAAGATTATAACCAAATAAACTCCATGCCAGTTGCCTTATTGCACCGTTCATTCTATATATTCGATAAATAAGTACTCAGAATAGGTGGGTACGTTCCTATTCATTATTGTATACGTTTTGTTACACGCTCTACTTGTATACATTATAGGTCAAGAGTTAAAATATCATTCGCAATTGATAACTTGAAAATACGATAGGAGATTATTTTGTAAGCAACGCAGGGGAATATATGCATAATAACCTATGCACTGTACGTAATCACGTGAAATACAATTAATTGTATTCGAGTAACATCATATACAAAATAAAAAACACTTTTATGATAATTAAAAAGTTTCTATGTGCACTTTTCAATGTCGTTCAATATCAATACAATTTTCTATTATAAAAGTAGCAAACAAGCAAGGATAAACACTTGTAACTGCAATGTAAGCTAACTAAAATACTGGACGTCACGTCACTTCTGATGTGCTACATGTTAGAACCGCGTCGAAGATCTTAAATGTTAGTGTGTCGTTTGTCTATCATATTATTGTAATCGGAACACACAATACGTATAAACACTGCTAACTGACACAGAACGATGCAACAATACTAAAGACTCCATATACAGTCTTTTCGGGGCTAAATTTCGCTCACTTTTGAGTAATAAAAAAATAATTAAAAAATTAAAAAACCCGAGTGTAAAAAATGTAAAGTAAATAAAAAACTGAAAATGAAAAAACAAGTTCAGGGATCTGATGAACACTTGTAATATTTTAATGCAGAATATACACATAATTGCGGACTTTTGCAGTCGGGACCAACATCCTGACGGGGTCAATTCTTCCCAAAAAGGGATAGCTCGCACCCGTACTCACATTTGAGATTGGTCTTGGATAAGCAAAGATACATACTTTTTACAACATATGCCTATAAAATGATTTTTTATGCCGTTACAATAATGGTAGAATTATTATGTGAAAATATACAACGCATAATTAAACTGAACTATTAATTTACAAAACTACTCGTAATCTATCCGCGCAATGACTACATCTGTTTTATTTTATCTTGCACCCGTCATATTTGTAATTTTTAATCTAAACATTTACAATAACGACTGGCGCCTTACTATTGTCTTATTGAAGATCACCTCATTAAAACCTGATTGCCACTGTATTTTTTTACTTTATATATATTGTGTACTAGTGGAGCTGACCACGCGTTGCCGTGGTTAAACATATCAAATCATATATGTACATATATGTTAAACTAGCTGACCCGGCGAACTTCGTACCGCCTAACAGTCAATGAATGCCGTTTCTGACCTAGCCGTTTCACGGGCTGC
>DWGJ01001723.1:0-18461 GCA_018246895.1 Aspitha aspitha aspitha
TATCTATATAAGTACTATATCGTATGTATATATGTATGTTTATCAGCTGTCCGGTCACCATAACACGGGCATTAAATAAATTGCCTAATTCGGGATCATACAGCCGTGCGTGGAATTGTCCCCAGTTATTTATTTAAAAACTAAAACGAGCACATTGGATGTGTCTAGATTCAAAATTACCTAATATGTATTTTTAAACCTGTACATGCATTTGTCTGATATCTGCTTAGTTTGGGTTAGCGGTAAATATTGTGGCTCAAAAAAATTATTATTATTTATAATATTTTCTGAGGTGTGTGAAGTCTACCGATCCGCACTCGGCCAGCGTGGTGGACTACAGCCTAAATCCCTCTCACTGTGAGAGGAGACCCGGTCCAGCAGTGAACCATAAAAAGGGTCGAACAACAATATCTTTCGGGTTATGTCAGTTTTAATAGATTCGTTTGATTTGTAACATTATAAGACAATTCACGTAGGGTTGTCTGAACCGAAATTGGCAGAACTGTGTTATGGTAATCAGATAGCCAATAAACTGCACCTATTGCATAAACTAACAGGGTTTTTAACAATATTTCTCTCAAATCAAAAAGTTAGAATTAAGAAATTTGCTGAAAGCTGTATGTATGAGGAATAAGTTTTCCAACCATTTCCGAACGGTTTAGAAACTTAAAAAAATGCATTCCTTTCTTAGTAACAGTTACTGTTTTTTCCGCGCGTAACAATATGAAACCGTTGTCTGTGTTAAAGAAAAACCGAAAACCAATTCCGAATTTAAACACCTGGCAACAGATAAAGAAAAATGTCAAAAACGACATTTTAAATTTGTATCATTATAGGCTAAACGGTGTCACTGGCAACATTAGCAAAAGGAGGAATACGTAAAATGTGTAAAATACCGCTAGGTGTCCTCAAGGGAGCTGTGTTCGGCCACCGGCTAATCAATATCGACGTCACGGTGCATTCAAATCACGGCCACGTTTTCGAACGACTATTAATTTTTTTTTAATAGATTGAGATTAGGGATGTTATGGATATGAAATTTCGGATACGGATATAGGAGTTATTATAATACCGGATTCGGATACGGATATGAAATTATTTCGGATTATCCGTCACTTTCGGATAGTTTCGGTTATGGCTATAAAGTTTAGGAGGAATTTCAAAAGACAAAAGTCAAAACAATTCCGAAAGTATCGGATTCGGTTACGGTTACGGATAAATTTTTATATCGGATATCCGATACTTTCGGTTACGGTTACGGAGCTCCTTAACATCCCTAATTGAGACTTACTCTTGGTCTGCCAAATATATTATCATTTTTAAGTATACGTACATGGCAATTATAATGAACAAGACAGCTTGAGTTTAACAAACGCTAACCTAACATGCTTAAGGAAACCGCGCTTTTTACGAGAAGAAAGAAATTATTCAGAATTGCAAATATAGCACTTGTGCCGATACATTGGCCTTTACAAACGCTGCTATCCATATGCAAGCCGGAAAATTATCGCCGACGGCATTACACGTTTAATTCGCGTTGAACGTACTGGCAGAATATATTTTCCATTTTCACATTTGCTTTTTAAATTCTATCTCTTTCTTCTCTGTCTCTCTCCAGCCAATATCTTCCTTGCACGTATCAAATCGGTATCTAGGAGGAAGGTGCGCACACTATTTGTTTACTAGCTTTTTCTCATTTGAAACGTATATCTATAGATAACCGTCTCGCAAATGGATCACCTCTTCGCATTAGTCCTATTGTAATAGAACTCTCGTAAAAGTAAAACTACTCAAGTGATAGTGCGTGTTCGGTGTTCACTTAGTGTCAGTTAGTGGCGAAACAATGTGCTTACCACATCCGCCTAGTCAAAACACTACTTACTTTCCACGTGTGTCAATACTCGCAAGCATACAATAGGTTTAAAACATACGAAAAACGTTTTTCCACTGTTTTAAAACGTATTTTTCAAAGTTACAAATATTTAAAAAACCATTAGAATAGATACTATAGGGCATAGGTTTTCAGTTTTCAGAATAACGCAACTAGGTCCTGACTTGATACCATGCATTAAATAACGCTTATGGTTCTAATACCAGCATTGAATCTGTAGTCGATTTTTGATACAACCGATGTTCTGTTTCGAAATGCAAAAATAGTATTGCAATTTCCTTTGGTTTTATCTGTTTGTTAATATTTTTATTTGACTGTCAAATGGAAATGTACATCAGAATCAAATTTTAATCTTGATTACTTTAGTAATAAATCCAATATTGACAGATGCCCATACAAATGTCATGGTTGAATGCTATTGTAGGAACCTGTCAAAAAGAGGATAACAATTTAGAAATCGCCACTAAACTATTTGATATTCTCACGTGGTAGAGGTAACGGTTCCAGGAGCCTTTAGCGGTCGTCCGCGACCTATTCACTACTGACTCGGTTAACTGATGGCCGAAACTTGTAACATATGAATTGTAACTTGTAACTACTCAATTTGAGTTAATACTAAATGAGCAAAAATGACTGCATCCACTCCAAGTTTTATCTTATTTTCATTAACAAAATAATGAAAAAAGAGATTTGATTAAGGGCGCTCATAGTAAAGTTCTTTTGTGTATGCGTCGTCTGTAGCTGGCCAGAAGTAATTAATTTATTCGTAATTGTACAATAATATAGGTACGTTAATTTGAATATGTACGTTATTTGAATATTTTAATGTGAATTCCAAATTTACAACGAGTTAAAATTCATTCAGCTGATGTTACTTCTCACACGTTCAAATCTATTTTAATCACAATTCATATTTATTATGTAAATACTACAATTTAAAATTATTTTTGTTACAAAGCTAAGTATCCACGTCTAAGTCATTAAAATATCAGATATATCGAAAAATCATATTTTATCTGTTTTCTTTATTTCATACATAGATAGGTACTTGAAATTTACAATGACAATGATTAGTCTATGATTTGTCTTATTGATAAAAAAAAGTATTAGCTAAAAAGCGCGGGAAATACAGAGATGTGGAATAATACTAAGTAGGTATTAGAGACATACCTACCTACATTTTTAGAGAATAAGTTGTCAATTGTTATGTCAATTGAATAATTGGCCCAGCGTGGGGTAATATAAACAAGGTAGGTTCAAGTCAATATGTATATTAATAATATACCGGATATTTTAGAGAACATACTCGTAAATAAATGTTTTCGAAACAAAATTGATGACACTAAGTAAATATAATCAAAACCCATGTCTACAGTTATTTTCAAACTTTAAAAAACAATCTTGCCTATAATTGTCTTATATCTTTCTATTTCCAGTGTAATAATAGAGAGGACTTAAACAATATTTAGCTAAGAGATAATAAAACAATTTTATTTACACATTGCATCGTTAAAATGACAATCAATTAGGAAATGTGACGTATTACAAAATATGGTATGTACATTTTCGTTGAACTTCGTCCTTTAATATAATTTATCTAACAGATACTTGTATATATGTATAACTATAATTATTTATGTAAGTGTAATGCTCCTTGTTATCATTTTTGAAGTTCTAAAGTGAAGAACTTTTAAAATCCAAAATCCAACTAAATTTCGAATTACACTGCGCTTGATCTGGTTTCTTTCGTTCTAGTTGTCCTATCAGTACCTAACTATGTCAGATAAATCCTATTACCACAATCACTTTTGTCTTATAAATTAAAGGCACTTTAACTACTTCTCTACCTTTAACTCTTGTCAAAAGGATCGTATATTGGCCAACACCGTAAAATTGTCCTTTTCTTTACCTGTTTCTATAGTTCTGTTCTGTGTGATATACAATGCAGATTATTAATATAATTTATATTAATATTATTGAATATCTTACCACTTTCTTCACAGGCTCGGCTTCTGTATAAAGGTGTAGGGTGACGTTTTCGTCAGGGCACGGCTCTCTGTCGCGTTTCCAAACGCAGTCGTCGAGGGTGGCGTTGCCGAAGGCATCGCTGTGTAGCAGCAAAGCCTCCTTTATTGGTTTCCTCTGTCCGCTTACTGATTGGAATCCTAAAATATAAAAAAATTAATGTGCTATACATACCTACATATATACATATTTCATTGTATGTTGTTATTGCTTTATTCGATAATAAATTATCTGTATTATGTTTTGTTGTCTTTGTGACATTTTTTTATAATCTACATTTGTTTTGGCGTTTTTATATATACAGTAGCAAATGTCAAACCTGATTCTTTTTTCGAAAAAATCACAAATAAACAACTTAGCGTAAAAAAAAGAATGCCTCAATTTATATGGTAATATCGATTTGACTCACCATCGAATAAAGCCGCGGTAGCGACGAACACAGCGATCGCTCGCACCACACGCGCCATCCTTGCGGACGGTGACCGACCACGGTTTGCACTGAGCGTGCACTGAGTGTGCGCTCGCCAGCAGGGCGCCGAGCGGGGATGATTGCACACCTCACACCAAGCACACAGCACAGGACGCGAACACCCTATATGTACGGCGTTATGTACGGCTGCCGTTTCGTTGACATTGAAGCATATTTTGAGCATCGCATTGGAGCAGCGCAGTGCAGTATGCAAACGTTCTACAGTTGTATGCGATGAGATGTAATATGGATGCACCCTTATTGAGTAAGCAATGAAATAATTATAAGTCAATTTGACGAATAGCAGATAAGAAATTAATACAAACAAAAGTTACGATTTCTAAAAAATCTCGTTTCATAATAAAAAAAGTTAAGTTAAATTTTATAAAAGTCTTCCTTCTTTTGAATTGATTGGCGCATTGATTTTGTGGTAAGTAAGCCGGATGATGAATTCGACAGCTTCGGGTTCGATTTCACAACAGACAAACATTCGTATAGGAAAAGAACTTGTTTAAATTAATGAAGTCATTAAATATACGTATATTTATACAATTTTCGCCGAACTAAGGTAACTAAAATTGTTTTCAATTGATTAAAATTGCAAATTTTGTCCTTATTTGTAAATAGAACATTCTTTACTTAATATCACTTGCTACGAGTATTTATAACGGTGAAGGAAGCATGCCGTGATGAGATCAACATCAAAGTCAAAAATTGTACAATTATTGCATCTCTGAAACCGGCGTAACTAATTACGCAATTATAACTCGTTATAATTGGTAATGTTTACTAAGAGGTGAAATATTTTTATATAAAACATGGATTTTTCGATCCGTTTAATTCTCAGTTCTGTTAATGAACATTATGTAAGCTAACATATCAAGTATACCGCATCGACTTTAAACTGGTTTTAGGTGAAAGTCTCATGAAAATATACTGTTGTTAGCTTTATATTAAGTTTGTTTCGTTTTTTTATATACAATATTACATGATCATGTTCATTTATGCAAACCTAACACCAATAAATTAGCAATCTCATCTACGCTGCTGCTTCGACAGTCTCTACTTCAATATGTTTTGGCGCTACTAGATAGCTATTTAGGTACCTACTGCATACATTTTTATTCACAAATTGTTTGTTAAGCTTTTTTAATTCTATATTCAAAAGTTACAATTTAACTTTTAGATACATAACCGTCAATGGTTTTAACGTATATATTTATTATAATATTTTTTATCTCATAGGAGTAAAGAAGTCATTAACAAATATGGATATTTCAAAACCCGAATCTCAGGCTAATTTTCTCAACACTTTGTTAAACATTGTGCAAAGATAAACAAGCAATTTGACGTTTGTTTGTTAAACCCAAATTAGGCAATAAAATTTTTCTGCTAATAATAAATATATACCTATTTGTGGAAATAGTTTTATCTATTAAAATTAAGTGTTTATCTACTGTGTCAATCTTCAAAAGGCACTTTTTTCTTTGATCTCCGCTTAAAGAGTATCTAGCGATGTAAGAAACTGTTGTAATCTTATATTAAGAATAAGATTGTTGAGTTTTACGTTTTAGTACTGAATATTTTATCAAAATTTCTATTTTATTACCTATATGTATTTTCAAAATGTTTTCGAAAATACTGTACATAAAAATCTTAACAAAGCTACTTGAGGCGCAGTAACATAGAGTTTATAGTTACGAAAAGATGAAGGATTTATACGTTTTAAAGGGATATCAAAATACAGTTATGTTAAAAAAATCTGACTCAATCGAAATTCGGACCACAATTTAAAAAGAAAGAATGAGTGATATCATATTTTACGCGTAGATTTATCTATGTAGTTGTGACATGAGATGTGAATGATTATAGAATAAGGTCAGTGTGTGCTCGCGTTCACTGACGACACACGTTAGAGCGAGCGAGGTAGAGAGCGCGCGAAAGCCTCTGCGCTCTCGCAGGTACAGCGAGCACAGCCAGTCAGACAGACGCGCCCCGCGCGCGCCCGCGTTTTCTTGCCGTCACGAGGCCCATACATAACCTGTTCGAGTGAAAACAATTCACCAAACTTCAAATCTTTCAAACAATATTATCAACACGTTAAGATAATTCTGCACCGATTTATCGTAGTGAAAAAAGGTTAGTCAAACATCGCGTCACGATCGATTTAATTGCGCGAATGCCACGGTCCGCAGCCCACACAGCCGGCGTCGTTCCCCTCCGTTCATTCAAGGACCATTCGTTGAACTTATGTTGCTACAGAACTCGCATCAACGCAACAATCTCGATTTGGAAATGAGTGTAATAAATCACGCGAAGCGGAGCATCCACTGAGCTGATGACCGTTCCTGAATTAGTCAGAGTTCCTACAATGTCAATCAGCCAGAACGCAGGCCAGTTCAACAAACACAAACAAGTAGGTAAACAAGGCCCGGAACCGGTCAACTTTCCTCCGCGTTATCATCCGCCTCCACCGGCCGCGGTGAGCTCGAAGATAGCCACTATAGACTCGACCGCTAAGGAGTTCAAACCACCGTACGTCGGAAAACCAATTGATCCCAATAAATTGCATCCACTCGGAGTGCACGGTATTGTTCCCGGCCCTTTCACCAGTGCACCTTATCCTCAAGTGAAATATCCACAAGGATATCCTGTAGGATATCCAGTGCCAACAGCAGGGTTACGCACCCTGCGACCTGGCGGTGAAATAATTACAAAAGCAATCGTCCACGAGCCTGTCGAAACAACTCGAGCGAGAAGTGCCGACGACACCCAGCGGGTACAGCGTAATCTAGAAGAGGAACAGATTCATAGAAGATCCGCAGATATGCTTAAGTTTACTAAACGTATTGATACTGAGGGCCCTAGACAATCATCTGACCAGAGGCGACAAATTCAAACGCTTTTAGATGAAATAAAAGCGTTGAAAGAAGCCAATCGTCGCCTTAGCGAGGATAATCAGGAACTCCGCGACTTGTGTTGTTTCTTAGATGACGACCGCCAAAAAGGACGCAAACTGGCCCGGGAGTGGCAAAGGTTCGGAAGATATACGGCATCTGTAATGCGACAAGAAGTATCGGCTTACCAAAATAAACTGAGAGAGTTGGATGACAAGCAACAGGAATTAATACGTGACAATTTGGAGTTAAAGGAGCTATGCTTATACCTGGATGAGGAACGAGAGAGAAGTACGTGCGTAAGCTGTGGTAGAGCAGCTGGGAGAGAAAGGGACGATGGAGACGGTAGCAGCAGCGGGACGAATGCTGAAGAGGCGCCTCGTCCACCTACATCATCAGTACCAATAACGCATCCTCAACTCGCAGAAAGAACAGTCCAGTATGTTCGGGATTTGGAGCAAAAAGTACGTCGACTGGAGGCTGAAAAGGGGGTGGGAGGAGCCGTAAATGAGAGACCAGAAGCGGTCGTTCGCGCTCTTCAAGTGTTGGAAGTGAGAGAACGAGTGGAAAGGGAGCGGAGAAGACCAGCGCCTGATCTGGACACGGGGGAACAAGCTCTTGTGAGGGAAATGTGTAACGTAGTGTGGGGGAAATTAGAAGATGTTCCGCCACAAGCTCCCCCGCGTTAAATAATCATATGATTTGTAACTTATATATCAAGTTAAAGCTATAAACAAGCGTTTTAACAGTATCAGTGAAATATAAAATATACGAAACGAGTGAAAAGTTGTTTAGAATGCAAAACAGTGATTGGAATTTGACTCAATTGAGGTCACAGAGACCAACGAGTCTTGTGTTGTGAGTTGTGACCTAAAGAACATGTTTAAGGTTCTGACCTTGTTTATCAATGAAACTCGATGTGTAGCTGTAAGAACTGACGCATAATAGAATTATATATATTTTAATGTAAGTGAAAAAATAGACACAGTCGTTCAAATATGAAGGCCAACTTATTTGTCCGGGAAACAAATTGTAACCGAAAAGTACAAAAATAGATAATAAGTAGGTACCAACCTAGTTATTTTTCGACATAGATTTTAGATACACGTTAATTTAATACAGGTTTAATTAAATTATTTTTATCTAGTATATTTTTAAGCTAATTTTAAGCAAATTAGTTAACTGTTGTTTTTAATGAGGCTAAAACAATATGTAATAAAATGTCTGTGATCGATCGGTCTCTGAAAGAGCTGGAACTCAGTGTTACTTACTACTGCTTATTTAAAAAAATGTTATTGTATAAAGTTCAATGAACCGTAAATGTTCGTGAAGTTTTAAATGTCTCAACACTGCTAGGTTTCCGTTATATTTACAGTTTTTTTATAAATAGACAACTCATTTTGCTGCCTCGAGTAATTATGTTCGAAATTATACGTTTTAACTTTATTAATTCAGACTTTCGAATGCTTATTATTATATAATGGCGATGCAACAGGCTTTACTATAATTACGATTGGCTTTCTGTACATTATAAGTTACTTGCATTCCTATCTAGTCAACAAAACAATAGTTATTACGACAGCTCTATATAATGAATACATACATATATATGTATGTAGATACATAAATGTTTTTGCGTAAAGCCACTTGTATTGCGACAATCGGCATAATTTTTTATTCACAAACAACGAATACTGCTGATACACATACCTAAAACCTAATGTAATTTGTAAATCGCGCCTGTATAGTCATTTTAATTATATGTACTCATCACAAATTTTAATGTCCAGCTCGCAATTTACTACTTTGGTCTAATGTTAATAATTTATTAGAACTTATATACAAACAGCTGAATGGAATAAATTATTACTGTTTTATAGTGTTTTTATTATTTGAAACTAAAATATACCAATGTTTATGAGAAAAATAAAAATAAGTCTGTACGGCAATCGCTTTGTTAATATTGTTCATAAAAAAATTATATCCTTTTTTGAAGATTATAACTTTTTTTTTAATTTAACGTCAAATGACAGCGCACATTACATGATTTTCAAGACTTGAAACGATGTTTCAACTACATTGAAAGTGCGAAATTGATGCTTAAAATATTGCATATTAAATAATAATTATGGGGGAAGAAGAAAAAGGCGAGGGGCCTGAGGATGTAGATACCATTGGTGTAAGTTATAAAGTATTTTTCTTGAGCAAAAACAGCGATAATTTCAGCTATATATATTATGTCCTGTTCCTTCTTAGAGTAATACAGAGACAAAAAAATTCAATGGGTTTCCACTGGTATTGGGCATTGAATAAGTTATCCATAGTGTATGAATGTCTTTTATTACGCAGTAATATCAGTTTCCGAATACAATTCAATTCACATAGCAAAATGTGGATTTAGTTTCCGTTAGATTTAGGATTATGAATAGTAATGATGCAGTTGAGCTATGTTATGCCTGAGTAAATGAAATTTATAATGAAATCATCCATAAACTATAAACTCATCAAACACCGCCAGTTTTTACTGGAGTGGCTTTACGTTTTACGCCTGTAAAGAATTATAGCAATATAGATCAATGCAATCTCAACGATAGATCTACGTAGGCGGTCGGAACCAAGAAGGCGACCGTCATGGGGAAGGTTGGGCAGTGCTGCCCAACGGAGATTTCTATCAAGGCTGCTATTGCCGTGGTATGCGGAATGGAAAAGGCTTGTATGTATTCAAGAATGGTGCTCGTTATGAAGGTAACAAGCATTCAATGTTTGCGCTTACTGACCTCATTTTTGTTGTAATTATGTTTTTTTAGGTTTAAAATTGTGTATTCTAACATTAGATAGTAAAACGGTGCCTTAGGTTCCAAGATGTTCTGTAAGGTTTTCGACGTTCGCAGTCAGTTGACCAATGTAGTCTATGGCTAGCCTTTCATTATGAAAGACCAACAGCTGTGTAATAAAACGGTCGTTAAAATATGACAGCGATTTAGTTTAACGATATCAATAAACGAGCTTTACAGACACAATAAAAAATAAATTTCACGTACAAATCGTACAATTCATACTTAGTTATGACGTAACTTTACACAACACGTTTTGTTCCACTTTCATGTGTAAAATTATCCTGATTGCTAGGGGAATGGCGTAAGGCGATGAAGTACGGGACAGGAGAGATGATATATCCGGACGGGTCGCGATATGAGGGCGACTGGCGTCATGACGTCAAACAGGGCTTCGGCGCCTACTATTACCCCAACGGAGACATTTACGAAGGAGCGTGGTTCAAGGGGAAGCGACACGGGCTCGGAACCTACCTCTTTGCGGAGTATCAAGTTAAGTTCATGGGGACCTGGGTGGAAGGGGTCATCGAAGGCCCCGGGCAAATTATCTACCCGCGCGTGCGGTTCCACGGCGTTTGGTTCAGAGGATTGCCGAAGGGTCCGGGCTGCTTCGTATTCGATACGAACTGTATGCAGCACGGATTCTACATGCTGGTGAAGGATCCCGCCCTCGAGGAGTACGGTGAAGGGGAAGAGGAGAAGGAGGAAAAGGAACCCAAAGAGGAAAGGCTGGAAGAGGAGGAAGTTGAAATAGATGAAACTATAGGTATACTTAATTAAAATTACTTTTCTGGTTTTACTATAAGTTACGCTACAACTGTGCTCGTTTATTCTTAAAAATATCCAAGCTGAAGTGATGAATTAATTTAGGGGAGACCCATTTTTTGCACTTGTATGTCGAAGATAATGGTAATAATATTTTTTTTTAAATATTCTAATAAAAAAATAATACATTTATTGGTGATTGTAAAAAACCAGTATTTTTAAAACAGGCATATGTATAGTAAAAACTGTTAAATGGTCCTTTTTTCTTAGTTTGGTCTTCACCACGACATTATTGGGAGCCTAAGCATAGAAATGTCCTTCATTCTAATAAGTAACAGCAATATTCTTTGCATAATTCGCTATGTTGTTAAGCGACAAGGTACTTTAGTATTAAGCTAAGTGACGGCACTAGACAGTCTCCCTCGACACAAAAGAAACGCCTAGTTTATGCCTGAGAGAATTTCCAGGACGATGTCTTTGTTAATATCTGTTTAAGAAAATTACACTATTGTTTCCATGAGAGGTAATTTTCTCAACAGGAAACCGAGATTATAAGGAAGGTAATGTTAGCTTTGTAATTAAAAAATTTGACGAGTAACTGTAAGGACAGTGTTCTATAAATATAATCCTATGCTGTGTGATATATCTAAACCGCGAAATACTCGTAACAATCTGGGACACGAAGCAATAGTAGATGGGCATCTTATAAGCAAATATTTAGGTAGTGTTAGGTCGGAAGCGCGTAAGGCGTGGGCGTTGCCTATACCGCCTACGGTACTACGGTACTATACCTTAATTTCACGTTTTTTTTCATTTTATAAACCATTCTTGTACCATCAAGGTGGCTTCGCGATAAGTACCTAACCTTGTTATTAAATTTAGGTTTTGCGCGCCACTGCGATAGGTGTTAATAATGACTGGGGACAATTCCACGCACGGCTGTCTGATCCCAAATTAGGCAATTTAATGCCTGTGTTATGGTCACCGGGCAGAGTATAGATATTTTTATTACGCCCAGACACAGGACACACAAATGTGCTGCACACACAAATGTTTGTCCTGGGTGGGAATCGAACCGACGACTTCCGGTTTTGCGGTCAGGGTCTCTATCTCTAACCACTCGATCACGAGGCTCGAAAACTGTTTATTCTATTCGAGATGGAATGAACGAAAGCTCTGTTTGCAGGCAAAATTGCGGTCTGGCGAGCTCGAAACGTGACTGCATACATGGCAGAGTTCCTCCCGCCCGAGCCGATGCCGCTACCCGTCCATGACTCCCTGCCTTCCCTAACAGACGAGAGCATACAGACCGAGATCCTCCACTTTGAGCCATCCGTATCCGTGGAGTACGAAGGCGCGGATGACAACGACTCCTGGCTGTTACATCGACAACAGTTCCTAGAAGAAACACAGCAGAAGGAATAAATGTTCATTGTAAATGAACATTTGTATTTTGTTTATTTAGACTGTGGCAATAAAAAGTTATCTTAAACCTATTCAAAACTGTTCTATGGATCGTTTTATTGTTAAACATGAAATCCTCGTATTTTAATGTTAAATGGAACGATTGATTAATTTAATAATCAAAATATGATTATGATTAAATGTAGTAATTACATTTTTGTAGTATAGTATCCAAATATCCTTTCTTTAACACTTACTCGATTACTTGTAAAAGCAAAGCTTAGTATGACAGACTTGCCATAGAAGAGAATTGAGAGTAAAAAACAGTTTTATACTCTAAAATTTAATTAAAACTGATTGGTTTCATAATATGCTATATTATTCAGTACAATTCACAATAAATTATGTTTGGCTATCAATTGGTTCTTATGTATTACCAACATTCAAACAAGAATTCACAAGTGAGCAAAATTTCTTTAATTTGGTACATAAGATACTAGGAAACGATAAGTTACATTAGGCTATGTAACTCATATACAGTCCAATTATGAAACTCCAAGACAGCAGTAAATTACAGTTATAAAATACTATTTAAATTATAAATAACCCTATATTATTTGTTACAAATGGTAAAAAACTAAAATTTTATTAGTACTAATCACCAAACTGTTATGTTTGAGGATTTTGGGATGCATTACTATTTGACCCTGCATTGTTATTTTCATAATTGTTCTTATTTTTTACTAAGTACGCGGCAAGGTAGTTAATGGGGTCCGGAGGTCGTTCTTTTGCGAGTGCTGATAGCCCCTGCAGGAGTATCGGGACCACAGTCTGGTCGAGGTACTGTCTAGTGGGAAGTGCATTCAGGTCAATTCGGGATTTGCGGTTAGCATTGGTCTCATTTTCTTTCTCCATTGATATTATTTTCTGTAACAAACATGCAAAAATTTTATATGTAATATATGAAAGTAAAATACAACAAAATACATTATAAATGTTTTTTTCGTCAAACATGGCCAGAAGACCCACATTGGATATTATCACTTTTAGCATACAATGTAGATTGTGATATAAAACACCCTACATAACAAAAACAGATTGTTTTAACAGCAATTGCTAAAGGTGTAGCATTAACGTTGTGACAGAATGAATATTTGTTTGCAAAGCACTTCAATAACTGTGGTCGATACTCAGTAAGAGACAATTTTTTCAAATAATTGACCATTAAAACGTATCATACAGAAATGCCTAATATAGAGACATCAATGATTATTGTGGTTTAATTTATGTTCAACGGTTTAAAAGTTTCGAAAGTATTATAAGTAGTGAAATTAACCTTAACTGACTCCGGAATTTTTGACGGCGGACGATCTTCCCTGGGGGCTTGGTTTCCTCGTAGTGAGCTCTCTGACATCGGTTGCAGTTAAATTTTATGTTAAACCAATTATATTCGGAATACTTCAGGTTCTAAGGAAAATAAAAAAATGTTTCTGTCGTTCGCTATCAGCTAGTAACCAAAGAGTAAAGTAATACACTGTGCTAGTAACTCAAGATCGAGATCTACAGATGATAAATGTAATTTTGTTTTGGTCGCTAACAAGTTACTTTAACTGTCAGAGATGTCAAAGTCTAATTCGAAAAATGTCACGATTAAATGCATAGATAACATATTAAATGTAATATGTGTGTTTGAATTAAAGATACTTTAATTAAAAACGTAAATATTTATGAAACATACGAAGAAGCAAAATTTTTTATAATAATAAATAATGTCTATATTATTAACAAAAAATAAATTGCATATTTGCTCTAGTGTCATTTACAAATTGGATTTGTTTCTTTCCTTGTACAGAAAGGATAAACCGTTTTTATTTTTTAGTGCTTCAAGGGATTATAATTTTTTTTAGTATCTGTACTGCTTTTTTTTGACGGACAACGAACGTACCCCAGACCTTCGCAGATCCATTTGTGACAGTAGACATTTTGAATTATATCAATGAAATGAAACGCCTTGGCGCTTGGCAGGGTTTGTTCCTCAATCAAATATTACCTAGCAAGAGCGAAGTCTCTTCAGTTATCTATCTTAGTACGGATCTACGCTCCCTATCCGTCAACCTGTAAAATAATCTGATTCATAGGACTTTTCCTTTTTCTTGTTTTACTTTTTTTATGAAGTTCTTGTTTTAGAATTTAATAAACCTTATCTTTATTATTGTTGGTACCTGTAACACATTTTATTATTTTTTCCAATAGACATTTGACGTTTTTCATGTGCAATCATAACTTTTTTAATGCTTAGAATTTTAAAATAAAGCAACAAATAACTTGTTTCATTTCTTTATTAAAAAACTTAATGCCATAACAAATTAAACATAAATATTTTTACAGGTCACACAATTTATACACAACACACAATACATCTTAATATCAGTATTTATATTTAAACTCTATAGTTCTAAAACTGACAATATTTTGTCCTTTCAGGTAAAAGGTCAATACTTTAAACTTACGTTACGAATTATTTTTGTAGTATTCTGTAAAGACAGTCATCTTTATACTGGTCAATATAAAAAAATATTTAAGCTAATAGCTGGTACAAATTACAAATGTATTAAAAAAACAAAGTTTTTGTTAACTGATAAATAACAATGCAACATTAATTTATTATAACAAAATGACAATTTATAGAGCGTTTCGACCGACAAAGTGATTAAATTACTTAGACTCTAACAATCTGTTGACTATCTACTAGCTGTTATTTCATAAACCTTTGCTTAAAATCTATTGACAAAGGTAATCCGACGGAGGTTTTTGCGAAACACCATTTATTTCTTCGGAAATAGTAAATAACTAATTTAACATGAATCGCGTCTTACGGATAACGGGGCAAGAATTTCGCAGTCTGATAAAATCCCAAGTAGAGTCTAGGTAGCATGTGAGCTATCGAAATTAATTGGGTCAGCGTTCCAAAAATAAAACGTCTCGATCTTTGTATCGAAATGACAATAAAACAGAGACCAAATTTTTTTTCCCGCTTATTTCATCGCTATCAGCAGCACTGATTTTTCAATTTGACTTCTTAAAAGATGACATTGGAATTTAAAACTAAAAGTATATACGAAGTAAACTTTGACCCTACATCGAATAACCGGAGCACGCTCAACGTTGCTTAACTTGGAATATCGTTTCCGATGCACAAGTGCCATGAGACTTACAGTGGTAGAAGTGAGAAGTACAGAAACCAAAATGTTGTCTATGCCTAAGAGGTCTGTTCCTTGTTAAGAAGTTTCTTTTTGGGTCCACCTCGACTGGATGTTTATTACATAAATGCAACACGTTGACTGTCAGTCAGTCTAGCTACCAAGGATAGTGCAAATCTACGCTTATGGGCCTGGACTGAGGATCATTTTGTTTCTTTTAACTGCTAAAATCTATTCCACTCATCCTACGTTCTTAGTAATCGGAAAGAGTCTAGCCTGAACATACTACGCTACACCAGTGAGAACCGCTGCGATCCGGTTTAGGCCAGTTAGAACTATGTAGTAGCAAACTTTAAAATGGATTACACTACAAATATTGCAGTCCAAAGAAACAGCATCGCATGCAAATATTTTTAAGTGAATTATCAATTGATGCACAAGTTGGAAATAATTCAATTAATGAAATGGCTCGATATTTCCAATAACCAAATTACAATAATAATTACACGAGTGAAATATAGTGCATACGTTGCTTTATCTCTTGATATCCGTAAATGGCAGTAACAACCCATTCCGCATCAGCGAGCGACAAACTTTGTCTGTTCCTCGTCAGTTACGTACAAGATACTAAATGTCTATTGAAACACTAATCGATGGCTTTGATGGTTTATTATTTGTCTTAAACATCTAATACACGGTATAAAACGGCGATTTGAAACGGCGGTTTGAAACAGTATACAGTTGTTTTATGCCAAATTTCATGTCACAAACAAATGTCCTTTGTTTCAAACCGATGTTTAATACCGTGTTCATCTAGTACACGGTATTAATCGGCGGTTTGAAACAGTGTAGACAGTTGTTTTAAACTGAATTCACATGTCACAAACAAACGTCCTTGATTTCAAACCGCCGTTTAATACCGTGTACATCTTATAGTCGGTATTAATCGGCGGTTTGAAACAGCGTACAGTTGTTTTAAACCAAATTCACATTCAAACGCCGTTGGTTTCAAGCCGCCGTTTTATAACGTGTTCATCTAATACACGGTATTAATCGGCGGTTTGAAACAGTGTACAGTTGTTTTAAACTAATTTCACATGTCACATTCAAACGCCGTTGGTTTCAAACCGCCGTTTAATACCGTATTCATCTAATACACGGTACTAATCGGCGGTTTGAAACCAGAGTACAGTTGTTTTAAACCTAATTCACATGTCACATTCGAACGCCGTTGCTTTCGAACCGCCGTCTAATACTGTGTAGTACAGGCGTTAACGTTAAGTTCTCAAGTAGTGCGGCGGCGGGGGCGGCGGCGGCGCGGGGCGGAGTCTCGGGCCGCGCTCCAGCTGCCGCCGCCACGAGGCCATCGCCTCGCTGAGCGTCCACAGCTCCGAGAGCAGCGACAGGTCCAGCTGGCGCAGGCTCGCCTGGAAAGGAGACACATCGACATTATTACATTGACAATTAAAATTGTGCTACAATTGCGTGTTTGTCTACCCCAGTGATTTTCAACCTTTTTTTGTTGCGGCACATATTTAACGATTTCAAAATATGGCGGCACACAAAGAAAAAGATATTAACTATTTACTTACACACTGCATAAATAGTTTATGAGAAAAAATTTAAATATACGAAATAAACTAATATATACTACAATAATAACTAAACGTTTATTAAGGGATTAATTACAAGCTAATAATTTTGCAAATATATAATATTAACATTATTATTATTTTTCCACGGGCTCTCACAATGAAAACGATTAAATGTTCGGTTAAATTAAAACAGCGGCTACACGGTATTAAATGGCGGTTTGAAACTGTGGATATTTGAATGGTACACGAAATTTGGCATGAAACAACTGCATACACTGTTTCAAACCGCCCTTTAATACCGTGTAGCATATCTTTAAATAATCTTAAAGAATTTCGCGGCATCAAGGAAAAACTTAATTTACAAGAAAATTGCGATATTCTAAGTAGCGCTAAAGCGTTTATTTCTCGGCTGACGTCAGCAAAAACCTTTGAAATCGCCGAGGGAGGCTTCAAGAGTAGGTAGGCATACGCCGAGTCTCATTATAGAATGCTGACGCTTAACTCGCGCGACGTAATATAAATTAATAACATTTACAATATCCAATAAACATCTATAATGTTTCGCGGTTCTTTCATTTTCTTTCTCTTTCGTCTTCTCTACGCGTCCAAACGCATGTAAGCAACTCTTTCTTGACCCAAAACAGTTTCAACTTTGCATCCATTACAGTACGTTCAAATCGAAGACGGTCGGAAAAAGTTCTTAATAAACTACATTAAATAATAAATAAATAAATAACTGTGAACAATTCAATGCCTGTGTTATGGTGACCGGACAGCTGATAAACATACATATATACATACGATGTAATACTTATATAGATATGTTTACTACGCCCAGACACAGAACAAATAAATGTGCAATATTTGAATGGAAGCCACGACCTCCGGTTTTGCAGTCACGAGGCCAGGTCACATTTAACAGATGGACCTGTTTTTTCTGCAAACCACCCGTTACCTACTCCATATTCGCGCGATCACTTAGAAATTATATTACCTACGCGGCTACATTATAATGTCAACGAGAAATCTGAATAGCGCAATCGCGAGTTATATAATGTATAATAATAATTAAACGTAATCTCATTAGGTACGATTATCGCTCGATCGGCAAACGCCAACAAAACGAACGAACCGGACGAAACTTTCATATCCGACTTATTTCATATCGAATTTGCATTAAACCCGCGCCGCTAATGGAAGGATAAGTATAATGACGGTCCGTTTTACTACATTTTACTACTTAGTCATTGTTATTTTTAGCGGTTATTAAAAACGGTGTCCGTTGCGATTGCAGATCCTATTTCTATATCTATATATATAAAAGAAAGTCGGGTTTGTTACAACACTTATAACTCGAGATCTGCTTTACCAATTTTCATGA
>DWGJ01001724.1:0-18456 GCA_018246895.1 Aspitha aspitha aspitha
GGGCGCACAAAGCCGAAGTACGATGACTAAAACATGACCTTCATTGAGTGTATGTATATACTTTATAATGAATAAAAGAATTTGAATTTGAATTAGACACGCGGTAGCGGTCAAGCCAAGTTCAAACTAACAGAAATAAAACTGGCGAGCAGCACCGTGTGTATAATATTACATTATATTACATACCTCAGCAAAAGTCTCAAGACACAGTGGGTAAAAAAATGTATTGAGAACGACGGGCTTGCTTGTCCTGGTCAGCATGAACAGCAACATCTTTCGCATTCGAACATTCGGCACCTTCTCCCAACCACAGGAGTAAATCGCCTGTCGCATGTTTTCAGTCTGTAATAAAAATGAATTTGGAACGTATACGATTTTAAATAACACTGTACGTCTCATTATTTAAACATATTTCATGAATTTATAACCAAATGCTGTCAAGTCTCTAACGGGGCAGGAAAAAGCCTCTAGTGCTAAATATTTCTATCGTTACAGGCTGGACGTGCTTCTTCCATTCATCACTTTCATGTTCAATATGATATAATTAGATATATTACCTCATCCAAAAGTAAATTACTGTAGTAGCATGGCAAGTAGAATTGAAGCAGGGCGGAACAGAACAAAGACAGAAACTCTAACTTTATTTCATGTCTCGTTAAAGCCTGTTAATATTAAAACAAATGGAGATTGCATTACAAAATTGAAATAATAAGCATTTTATCAAGATATAAAATAATTTTACATATTTAGATTGTGTCATAATACATACTCATGTTATTATAACCATATGTTTATACATACAAGAACATATAAATCACGCACCTGAACAATTTCAAAAGCCGTAAATGGTAATACGATGGTAGTAGTTTTCATGGTGAACTCAAACAACGGTACAAAAGTTGTTTGAACGTCAATGACGAACCTAAAACGTGTAACAACAATTTATTACAGTTATGACATTTTATGTATGATTTTTTAGGATATTAAATATCTACCGTAATCAAAAGTTATAAAAATTAGATCCTATTACCTGTATATCGACTCCAGTTTCGCATTGATCTCTTTCGTTTTGAAAAAGACTAATTCATAATCTGTATACTCCTCAAAAATGTTTTTTATACGTAAACTAAGTATTTCTATCTGACCGCAGCAATGTACCAAAAATATAGGTACTAGAGGGGCAAAACCGTTATACACAACGAAAGCAATAATAGCGAATAGACACCATAGAGAGCTTATTAAACAATAGCCCAGAAGATAATGTTGATGTTTATCAAATTTACCGGGTAATATAGCATCAAAGATTGGAACATATAGGTCTTTTCCTTTACAATGATAGTAAATTGTAGGTACAATACCCTTCATAATGAAAACCAGTCCCGATGCAAAAGTAGTAAGAAGCCACAAATTGATTACATTGGTGCCTTTTTTTATATATTTGGTTAAAATCTTTTTTTCCTCCTCGGTATAATCCACAGACTTTTCAAAGTCTTCGTTAATATAGAGCAATAATTTCAATAAAACATTTCTGTTAACAACCAAAATTATATATTGACATATTAAAGTAAACGCTAATATTGCTATTATAGACTCCCTGACAGCATCTGTGTATTCTTCTTCGGGCACACGGTGGGATATTATGGAATTCATTAAAAAATATAATATAGCAGTGTTCACTAGCAAAGTTAGAAAACCTCTTAAAGCCCAACTTCTACCACGTGGGAAACTAGGATGAGAACCATTTATATGCAACATTAAATCTGTGGCTCTGAACACATTTTTAAAAGTCATTTTTTTACTGTCCGACATCGTTTACTTTCATTTAAAGTGACATCTAATATGTTATGGCCGATTGATATTCGATCACTTATATATTGAATCACTTACTTACCTACCGTTCTCATGATGGGTGTAACGCGGTTGAGAAACTGAAACTGCAAATGACATTAAAATTAATAAGACATGTTGATTGCTCCAGGTACCTATATTAAAAAGTTCCTTTATATCCAACCAGATATTATTCTGTAATTGGTTCTGAATATTTTTAGGGCGGCTGTATCTTATATCAATTTATCACAATATATGTACTAATATACATATGTATAATTTTTACTAGTGGACCCAACCACGCGTAGCCGTGGTTCAATTAAAATCATCATAATAATAGCGTTAGCCGATTTTTGTCCCGGTGATTATGGGACCATATGTAGCTGCACATAGAAAATCGGTTGTGGTTTCGAAACTGTCAAACATTTCATGTTCATCCAGTCGCTACAGTAAGCTCTCCCTTCAAATTAAAGAAAAAATTGGAATAAAGGTTTCGAATCGACAACATATTTAGACATTATTCGAATAATGGCGGATTTTTGATTTTAAAATTGTATAATAATGTCAGTAATGAAAAAGAGTTGAGATTGACATACACGACATGTATGTATATTGGTTGTAAAATTTAGACGGGCGTTTAGAAATTTATTTTGTGTAAACAATATACATATAAATTTTTATTATTATTTAATAAAATTTCATTGAAATCGGTTCAGTGGTTTCAGAGATTATCGCAAACGAACATCGTGACACGGGATTTTTATATATATAAGAGATATCTTCATATGTACGAGTACGTATAGGTGTGATATTCTGATTTTACTGAAAGTTAACTAAAATAACAAATGATTGTTGTAATGAAATTAAAGTATCTTACATCTCCATTTCGTATATGAAAAATATGACAGATAATCAGATAAATGAAGTAGTACTACATACGAGTATGTACAGTCAGACAAGGGAAAGGATTAATAGATATGCATTTCAATATTTACGAAAAATTATGGTCCCATGTCAAAAACGTTACGACAGTATGCTGTATACAAACATATTTATTTGTAAAAAATATTTCATTTCATAGCTTCCGAATTGAGGAAAATATGCCGGACTTCATTATGTTATATGAGATTATTATGTTTTTTTTTTTTAGACTTTCTTTTATAACGAGAAAATAGAAGGCAATTGCCACTTACAACAAGATCGTCATGTTTGACAATGTTGAAGAAAATCCGAGAACTGAATGGAGAACCAAAGTGAAGGAAAAGAAAAATATATACCTATATGTACCTGAATTGAACTTCAAATACAGAGTTTTTATCATTGCATTGCACATAAAATGAGCGTAACTTAAACGAGTATCTATACATAAATGTGCATTGTTTCCAATTCAGTTCTTCTCCTACTCTTTAGCGTTGTCGTGTTGCTGTTTTTTTGTCCCTGTCCTCATTACTAAGTGCAGTGTTTGTTCTGGCGTGTCTCTGTAGGTGTGCTTGTGTGCCTCCGAACGGTTCTCAGCTCTTCGTGACTACAATATATTTAGGTACGTTTCTTTAGCACGTTCTACGGGTTGGGAGAACATTAAATTTCAAATTTTTTGTACTGCTTTTTAGAATTCTTAATCGAAAGTCACAAGCTCTCAACGGTTTGCGAGTTTGAAACATCACTTATTATCTAAATAATTTGTTCGTAAGTTTCTATTTATTTATAATTTTGAGCCAATGGTTCTGATGTTCCGATGATAGTAACAATAACAAATAATAATAAAAGTTGCCACTCATAAAAAAAAAACGGTCGTTGGATTTTCATGCCGAACTCTAAAGCAATTTCAAGCAAGTGCCTGTAACATATAATCTTATGTTAGACATTTCTGACTCAAATATGAATGCGTGCGAAACAACATGTGATATTAATAAGTAAATGACGTCCTGTCAACACTCGACATAAACATCTACAGAGGAAGCTTACATAATAATAAAAAATAAGGAATATTATTCATAACATGCATACTTACAGTCACGCCTATTTTCCATACAGATAAGCAGAGTCGCGGCACAGGTGTTGAATCTTAAAGGTAACAATGAATGGATACAAACTATGTAGTTATTTTTGCAATAGATACCTATAACATTTTAAAACGTTTTGATTTGGACTCATAAAGTTATTAGTAAACTTTATTAGGTAAGCATTTTATGCCATATTGGTCATGATTTACCAAATCTTACTCTATCTACATGATAAGACAAAAGTTATTTAATGTTTTATACATTAACACATTCACTATAACGCCATGTTTAGACTTAACCTTAAAAAAGTGCTGGTAAAATTATCACTTTCTAAGACTTGGCGCTTTTTATCGTAGTAGCCATCGGGGGTCACTTTATTTTTATTATTAAATTATAAAATACTTATAAAGCGATTGGCGTTTACATAACATTGCACTCGTGAAACATTTTTCCACATTGTCATATATTGCCTCTTATCTATGCATTTTCATTACAGCCATTAAACACTTGAGGCAGTTATTCAGCGATTGAACAAATCATAACAACTATGTATAATATTACTGTATAATACATATTGTCATAAATACATCCTAGGGTACAATATAATATGTAGTTATATTCCAAGAAGTATAATAAGAAAACTGTTTCGTTAAGAGCTTGTAACTTGTAACTTTGTGTAAAAACTTAATTAACTAAAAGCCGTCTTCGCTAATTCCGTATTCAATTGAGCGATAGAACAATTCGCACATTTAGAAAAGTGAATTTTCACTATTGGAATACTTAAGCAGATCTTAATAGAATTCACCGGGTTGTAATTTCCGGGGTGGTTGTATTATAATTTAAGTAATGAAAAAGTAATAAATAAAATTTCAACTGCGGCATCAAAAAAATAAAAAATGACCAGAAATATAGAATTTTAAAACGACACATAAGCTATAATATTATAAAATGTAAAAAAGTTCTCATTATTATTTGTTCCTTATGTAATGATAAAGATTGAACATAATGTCATTAAGTTTGGCTTATACTGAAATATTCTTCAACATCACACATAACGTAAAGGCCTACATAAAATAACACAGGCTTTTTAAAATCTCTATTATGGTTATTGAAGTTTTTTTTAAGTAATAATGTCATAGAGGCTCCCCTGACGAATTTCGATGAAACAAGTAAGCTTTTTAAAGTCCATGCCGCGTCAACGAAAAGTTTGTATTTATTCATTAGTATTCCGGAAATTCGGCTCCCCCGATGCTAACACAAATTCCTTTTTTTAATCTTTATATTTTTTCTTAAGAGCCTAATTACATTTTTTTTTTACTTATGAACAGTATTAGTAAATTTATTTTACATGTATAAATGTGCATGTTGTTTAATGCCCCGTATTAAAATTCAAATCCACTTCACTTAAATACAATATGAATGACAAAAACAGTTAAATTGTAACCTATGTCAAGAGAAGAAGTCAAAGGAAAAACGAAGGAATAAGGAATAACATTACAAGTATGTAGTTATTCACCTATCTAAACGATAGAAACGTTTTAGTCAAAAAATATGGTTAAAGAAATTGTTGCCTCTAATCACCTACACCAGTGTAAACCGTACCAATTAGGTACCAATATCGTACTGTTACGGGCACCTGGAAGTGAATAGATAAACTTGTACAGACGAGTATAATACAGTAACAAAATGAAATAACCTGTACCTACAGATGTTCTGGAGTCCCTTGCGGGTCAAATTCAAAGACATACATTTCATATTTATTCATCTGTATTCCGGAACTGTCGGCTGACCCGTTGCCGCTGAATCCCTTATTCAAATTTGATCATGTCTTTTGCCAATTTTTCCGTCAAATTCTGTTGATATTAAATAAAATTATAAATAAAATGTAGAGCTTTTTAATTTCATTAGATGTAAAAAAATAAACCGAATATACTCGCCATACACAGGGATGTTATTTAGAAAAACATTTTTTTTATTATTAAACGTTAATAGTATATATACTTGTATAAAATTTGAAGAATACCTAAAAAACTAGATTCCAGAAACAATTTAATAAAGGTAATCTACTCGTACCTACTCGTACCTATAAATTTTAACTTCTCTGAATAAACTCATTACTATACCTATACCCAATGCTATTTTATAATGACAACACAGTCTCGAAAGAGAATATATCCGAGTCCTGAAACTAAAACTTTCGGTTGGCAAATCTAAAAGCTTTTAACCTGTTTATAATATATGTACCTAGAATATTGTAGCCACTAACCCCACCTATTTTAACGTCTAACCTTATTCTGCTGAGTCAGTGTGACCTGACATTACGTGCGGGGTGTGGCAGCCGCTAGGTTTTGATACCCGTTGTCTAGAATACCAGAAATACCATTCACTAATCAATTCTAGTCAGCGCCTTTTCATCATGACTTTCGAGAATGTTATTGGAAACAGAATGGTGAGCAATGTTGCGTGCTTGCCTTTTATCTCATTAGACATTATAAGGAAATATAAAAATATATTTCTATTTCGAACAAAAATGTAACAACGTGGTTTCTAAGAAAATATTGAGAAATCATAAAAAAGTTAAGCTTTAAGCTCACAACATTTTAATAGGTACTCTTAATTCTGCTGCTGTGGTAATGACAGCTTAGAAATATGTACTATCGAATAGGTCGGATGGTTTTGTATGTCCACATTACTTGATTTGACTAATATACAAATAAAACATACTTCACAGAGCACGAATTATCCACGAGGTATATGTGGGCTTTTTTTCTAACGTCAAATGTTTTGCGGATATTGCGAACAATTCACTCAGTTGCCGATCATCGATCCTCGCTGATAGATGAACGTCAGTCTGTCAGCGCTGCGCCGATAACTAATTGTTATACCGTCAAACATTTCAGCGTACCTGGTGACGTCATTAGAAAAACGTTACGCTAGACACACGCAAATGACATTTTCAATGTGCACAATTATTTTAAAACGGCTAATTCGTAAGCAGATTTTCGTTACCTAATATTGGCGTTACAGTGTATTATTTTTACCAATAGCATACAATATTATATACTTAGGTACAATCGAACTACGTTTTTTGAGATTTTTGAGATAGTTGCCTTGTGTGAATTTTGGTTTTACGATTTTGTAAAATAACTATTTTACAAGACTATTTCAGCATATTGAATAAACTTTTTAGAACAATAAAGTACACTACGCTTGTGGTCTTTGCCCAAACTTTCCTTTTGGGTCAACACTAACGTCTCTGCAAGCTTTAAGTGCCGCTTAACTGCTTCTACCGCCTTACAAATTATCTTCATATATCAAACGTTTACTTTGCCTCTAAGTTAAATCTTCACAATAGGGCTGAATTTTAATGAGGAATTAATTACCCAAGATTAACAAATTATGTAATTTTACTGCATAACTATTAAGACAATATAAAACATACAAAAGTACCTAATATATCTAACGTAACGTGATTTTTTTAATGTAAAAAAATTGGTTAAGTCCTAATGGCTCTGAAAGTGACTTTTAGAATAAACCGAAAGCGCGTTTAAATTTGCGTAGAAAAAATACGGGATTTTGTTTACGGGTAATTTATTCGCCTCGTATAACGCACATAATCCAAGAAATGTTGTGTAAAAAGGTCAGCCGGTATTTCAGCGGGAGTTTTGTTTTTAAGTTACGGGTAAATTTTAATAACTTAATTGTAAGAATTCGATTAAGTTCATTTTTATAACTAAATTGCTGTATAGTTCGATCATTGCATCATGTTCTACAAATAAGCTCAAACAAATGTTGAGTGTGATTAATAAGTAATGGAGTCCTATTAATAAACCAACTAAATTTCGGTTTCAGTAATTGAAACGCGATCGCAGCGAACGTTGGTCGATTAGTGTACAGATCGAATTTGATTAAAGTTGATAGCCGATACGGTACGCCGAGCCGAGCCGGCCGGAGACACGAGCCGCCCAAGCATCGCCAATTTGAATTCCAAAGATAGAGCAGTCGCTTGATAGAACCCAATAGTTACCCAACTAATTAGTTTATATCCATGTAGTTCAAGTTTATTTGATGTTAAATATAATTTAATTCACTCCGCTTGTTCCGTTCGCAATAAACGTAGGTACATATATGTAGGTACTGCAGATAAACCTTCTTTATTTAACCCCTCGAGACCCCGTAAACAGAAAACCGATGATCCAATGTTATTAAATAATGTTTTGTGTAATGTTTCGCATACAATCTAATGAGGCATCAGCATATCTAAAGTTTTAATTATGAAATAAAAACCTGTAAAACAAAGTAACTTAGCCTTAAACAAAACCGGAAAAAGTCTCCTAATTTTGTTCTTTAGTATAAATATCTAATATGAAAGTAACATATAAGAAGGACAATCCTTGAGAAAGTTTATGATTAGTTTGGTGCAGGAGCAATGACTCGCCCATTACGTAAACTCGGGAGCTTTGAATATTTCACGAGCAACGAAAATGTTCAACTCTTAGAACTTGGTTGCTTCGAACTTTTAAGGGGTGTGTTTGATTAACATACCAATTTTGCCGTCTATCTTTACTAGGATTTTATTTGGATTCATTTTAATTGGCTGACAACGAAATTTAATGATAAACTCGATTTCGATTAAACTGAATATGTATATTTAAATGCAGGAAACTGATGACAGTCCAGTTATAGTGTCATAAAACTGGTCTGGTTATGAAGGCAGAATTACTTAATAAAAATAATATAAGCTCATTGTTGACTATGTAGATTGTAGATAAAATTTACTAAAGAGAAATAAGTAACAGATACTCTAAAATCAAAACCGCCGCGACACGGCGGAGATACCGTGAAAAGACGTCAATAGAATAGTGGTACAGTGTCAGCTCTTAATTAACTAGTCCTGTACTCTCGTCACGTTTCGCCTTACATGCACAGTGCACTTGTAACGACAAGTTCTGCTCTACGCTGCAACATATAGAACACACATCGCTTCATGGGCAGTTAGATCGTGGTCTCGTCCTTGTATCAACAAGAGTTTATTAATTAATCTACTACGAAATAAATTTATCAAATAACGTTTAAAACATAGATACACCAGCTTAGACAAACTATTGTAATTTCGAGACACATTCTTGCTTTAGCTTCCCATAAATGGCCACCTGTTGATAAATCAATACATATTCTATTATTTATATTAGTTTCCTAAAGGATTGCAAGTGAACTGGAACTTCAACCGAAAATATGTACACGTGAAAATGACAGAAATTAAAAATTCATCAAATCGAGATGTCTGAGAGAGTTTAATTACCGGCCCGAACAACCACTTGGCGTCATCAGCGCATTGTGACATTAATTGAGTTACGTATGCGGACTTCGGTATCATCGGTGTACGATTATTCTATGCTAGGCTAGAATTACCAATATAATCCTTACAATATATTAATTCCTTATATTAAGGAATAATTAATAATAAAGAATTATTACAACTATATTGCATTTCTTGAATTTTTATGCCGTAAAAGGCAAAATATGGATTAAACTAATAATTCTGTAAAATCTTTAAATGTCTTTAACAATAACAAATAAACGTCTTTGTCTTTGTCTTTAATTGATTGGACACGTGTGTCACACTCATAACTCAAACACTTACCTACCTAGTAATTTTTGAAACACAGTGACGAAAAAAATGCTGGCTGCAGCAAAAATTTCATTGTAATTCGTTGAAAAGATTATGGTAGTTACTTGGTCCGCAAAACAGACATCGTGTTTGAAGTCAAACTAAACGCACATGCTAATTTTGGTACGATTGTTGTCCTTATGAATATGCAGAGATCGTGACTTGATCGATTGCATAATATGCTTAGCTCCGGGCGTCTTGTCGAAAGCTAGCTTATGTAGAAAATATTGGCGTTTTAGTGTCTCCACGTTACCTACTACATTGTTTTGAGTGAAACGAACAATTGTATTAGTAAATTCTCAGCATATTTCACAGCCCGAACAGTCCCCAGTCCCCCAGTCGTCGTTGTCGCAGATTTGTGAAAGTTACGGCTGTACATTACGCCGCACTATAGTGTTAGTGACATGGCTTCAACACTCTTTACGAGTACCTATTTTCGGCAAGAGTTTATTTAATACTCGCTAAAGTTACTGAATGTTATTGAACAAACAAGATATTACGATTCCAAAGTTACAGTATTAACTTAACGTTAACTTCCTAATATTTACCCAAAACATTTACTTAAAATAAAAAAAGAATTATTTGCTAAGGTCCTTGGTATACGCCGTAAGCTACGAAGACAAAAGATGTCAAACTTTTAATTAGTCCAGAAGCTCTCAAAGAAACATTACCAGCTCCCGCTGTACTAGAACCATTTGCCTTTAAATTGTCATTATAACACATTCTTGTATCTCCCGACAAATTTTATTACGATTTCCCTTCTATAAAATAAACAACAAACACGTGTTTAATTTACAATTACGCACCAAAATTATCTGATATAGGTATAGGTATCTATTATTGAATTTTGATTATGAAAATTTAATATAAATGAAGCAATAAAACCCTATATTGAGTATTGAGATACTGAATTTATGCATAACAGGATTTCAAAGCAGATCAAAAGAGATATTTTTAATGTGATATTTGTATATTTTCAACCTAGTTATAGTAATCAAATTACATTACTTAAACCTTATTGAAATTTGAGGCTTAAATAAATTAATAACGTACAAGTCACATTCCTTCTGAGTAGGATCGCTTCTCCAATATTTCGAATACTTGCTTAAATAATTTGGGCTTCCTTTGAAGTTGGGGACAATAGGACGGAATTTCGGTTAATGATAAAACAAAGTACGTACTGAATGTATTAGAGCAGACAAGCTCCCGGATACAGCCCAGTAGGCAGATGTGGTGTACAATAAATAACTAAGACGTTAGAGTGATAACCTTAAAAATACTAAAAAGTACCTACTAGTGGTAGTGGCTCACCTTGGAACATTTGATATGATCAGGATAGGTATACATATATTCGTTATCTATCTAACCAGCCTCTTAGCCCAATCTAAACCCTGACTTCTGAACCCTAGGTCGGGAGTTCGATTCCCACCCAGGGCAATTTGCATGATGTCCTCATTTATTCTATGCCTGAACGTAATCAAAATATCTACATAACGATAATGCAGTATGTATGGTAGGTATGTTTATCAGTTGTCCGGTTACCATATCCCAGGCATTTAATTGAGCAATTTTTAATGAAGTAGTAATGTATGGAAGTCTCTCGATTATGGTTATTATCCATCTATTTTTACACATTTGATACAGTTCTCCGGTAAGCAAAATTTTATTTTTTAAAATACAATTAATTTTTCAATCACGAGAAAAGATTGAAGTGAAAAATGCTCAGTTTTTGGTACGGCACTAGGGCTAAACTAAACACGTTTATAAGTTTTAAATAATCTTATTAATTATTTTATTGATTTCTCTGCTATAATTTTCATTTTATCAAAACACACGCCTGCTTTGATATAAGTATCAAAGTAATTGTTGCGAATAACTTAACTTTCTAACCCAGCAATATGATACCAGATGTTCCCATTTCTTATGCAAATCGTTGTTTTATAGCAAAAAGTCGGTGGTATTATTTTTTTATACTCCCTCCCTCGTAATTCCTCCAACAACCTTATTCTAGAACTTTATAACAACTTTCCTATTGTGTTAGCGGTTTGGAAAGAATAATGAAGAAAACCGGCTGGATACTCAGAACAATCGAGTTTCGTTTTGGGATAAAACAATATTATGACACGTCAATTACAACACAACCTTATCAACGCAAGAATTTTGCCGCCAATAACTTTTTCCTAATTACAATGATTTTGTAGAACATTATGATTTTCAACCGATTAAGAGATTAGAAACTTAGAAATTAAACATTCCTTAAACTTGGGAATTATCTGCGGAACTTAGAAAAATGCGCAAATACATAGTAAGCATTTGATGATAGCAATCTCGAAACTGTACTGAGACTGCTGCCCAGTGGCATTCACAAGGAAATGATAGATGAGTCCGTTATCGGACGCACTCGGCTTATCTTGTGACATTTAAGGTTTTAAAGACCATTTCGAGTCATAAATGTAACGACTATATATATAAATCTATACATTTCTTATTTTATTTTACGGTATCAAAAGTACTTTTTCTACTTTACTATAATGTATACTTATAATTTAAAATATTTATATTAATTCGAAAATTATTCTTAATATGAAACAGTCATTTCTAGTGTAATGTCGGCTCATGAAAATTCTCGGTGACCGCGTCGGGCCTTCGAAGGACACATTAAACAAAACGCCGTATGATAATATGATAATGTATCACTTATGCAGAAGATACATACTAACCGTGCTAACAAATACCGACAGGTATTTATTTACCCTTAACTAAACGCATTCATTAAGGAACAGCTTGGTTGACTATCCAGGCTTCCCTCAGTAACAATGAGAGACCTTGCACCTTGCAGTATACCGTTGATAAGTAGCTACAAGTACCATATTAGTCATTACATCTATATATCCAGCTACTCGCAGATATGGATGTACTGTACTGCGCATTTTCTCTGCGAATCTCGTATCCCGAACATGAATCAAGCACAAAAACCCTTTGTGTCACCCAGTTTCCTCTCCCGAGATTGCTGAAAGCTATCTTCATACAAGAGACTATTACTTAAAATGTCATACGCGAATACTGTACAACGTTACTGCATATCAGTTTCTTAAAAATACAATAATATACAATATTATAACATACCGTAGTATGCTTAATTATTTGTGGTTATTTATTTGTTTTTCAAGGTACACCAACAACCTAAAGTACCTACAGGGAGCAATGAATGAATTAAACAATAAAGCATATATATTACAGTTCCATTCGCTTACAATTGTACATATTTTAGATAATAGAGCAACCACTGGATTATAGAGCCTACATATATCACATACGTAACATTTAGATACCTAACGCACAAAAATATTTAATACATTGTATTAGTAAAACAATAAAATTTTAATTTCATTAATGACTTCTTTATTGTTACATAGTTGAGCTATATTTACAAAATGACATACCTAAGTTTTTTTCTAAATTACCAGAATTACATAAATCAGTTCATATAATTAGTTAGATTCGTTACGTTGATGATACTAATGAGATTTTGATGCGAATGTGAACGATGTTAATATTGACGTGATTGTTGATGTGATTATAGTACTTACTGGCTGCTGTTTTATAGACATAGCTAGTAGTATATGGAGATTCGACCTTGTGTTTACCACACAAATTTATAGACAGCTATTTAATCCATCTTAATCAATATTATGGTATGATATACCTAATAGAATGCATCCCAAAAAAGTTTTTTAACGGTTTTCTTACGATTCCAATTTTTGACACTTCATATTCGTCTTCTCTTCTCATATTCATATTTTAATTCATAAATAACAATCCGACAGAAACATATATGTTTTTAATACAATCGAGGGAACTAAACAATTAGATAGGTATAGACTACAAACGCCTACATTTATTCAGATGAAATACTTATATTAAGTTCGATAACGTGTATTAAATTTTTTTGTTAATAACGAATGCTAGTGTCTTGCATTTTTTCATTTTGAGCTATATTGGAAATCAATGCTAGACATACAAAACATTAACATGTAAGCGTCATCTTATATCTTTGCATTTTTTAAAGTAAATACAGCCTACGTAACATTGCATCAATACTGTATCGTTTAAATTTTATGGTTCCACAAACACGGCCATATTTGATGTTATGCTGGTTACTGGTTTATGTTACTGGTTACATTACTGGTTAATGTTAGACAGTTTAATACATATCTGAGATCGTTAATTTAGTAAGCGTGACGACAGAGTCGTCGTGTAATGAAAATGTAATGCTGGAACTTGGCAAGTGAACGTTTGCTTATTTAGGGTAGCGCGACGCTGGTAATGCTCGCGAATACAGACTGGCGACACGCCAAAATGCGTGCAGATCCCAGTATAGTAGTTCGGCGATAAACAGCTTCATAGGAATAAAAAAGATTTATGGAGCTATGCATTGCCCTAATTTTTGAAACGATGTGCAATACCTCCCTATCGTTTAAATATGGTTCATCGAGTGAAATCAACGTTTCTCTATTCTTTCTATTCAAATACTGTAAAGAAATTTATGAATAATAAATAAGATTGTACACTACCACACCAAAACATCACACAGCAATATATAAATAGGAATATCAAACCTTTGTACCCACCGTAAGAAGTTTATGTTTCAAGTACTTAACGATCCGTAATAAAAAAATTGAAAAGTAACGTATACACACAATAATTGTGTGTAGGTACTCGTTTACTGGAGTCCAGGCAGAAAACGAGCTGAACACAAAACTATTTTCCCGTACCAAACGGTTTAATCACGTTTTTGACTATGATAATATGAATATCACCTCGAATTTCGTCACTTTACATAACACAACAAAGGGTCATTGATAAAATTTCGACCTGAAATGATATCATTCAATATATGTATGTAGGTACCTCCAGTTTTTAGTGCATTCGACTATCACAGTGCACTTTCCTAATGTTCCGAGTATCATATATGTATAAATTCTTGCAATCGTCATAATTATAAGTTGATATCGCTTTGTGACAATTTAACAATACCTATTATCTTGACTATACCAAAATGAAATATCGTAAAGTTAAAGCGAATATTGCGTTACAGCATTAAGTATTTCCAACTAGTTGTGTGTAAATGGATCACGGACCTTGAAGTTAGATTAAATTTCTTATTATAATCAATAAAATTGTTAGGCTAATAGAGTACTTTATTTATATATAAATTGGATAACATTCATTCAACACGTTATTACACCAAAAGAATCAGAGTTTACAAAATATTAAGTAGTTACATCCAATTGAAAATTAGAAAGAAGATCGTCATACACAGTATAAAGTTTATTACTAGTGTTCAATAATATTCTGTTTGCCAAAAGTTTTACCATAAATAATGTGACATAATTGAATTAAAATTGTTTAATCGATTTATATAACCCATTAAAGTAATAAGGAAAATATTACCTTACATAATTACTTTCGATTTCCGTTAGAAAAGACAGATCTATTGACGGTGTTTGTAAAGGCGTCAATGTGCCGCCTACCATACAATATACTGTTACATAGTGTTATTATGTCTCTGTCTCCGGTAAAGCAATAGACGTTATCTTAACCCTATTACGCACTGTCGATTGGTCGCCGGCAAGCAGTTCGACGGCGACTGTCACTTACTATATACATATGTAGTTTAAATAACAATAGGACTTAACGAGTGTTGTCACATTTATACAGTCGCCGTGCACCGTACGCGTACCTGAAGTAGCTACCTAATAGAAGCAGAGGAAACTTTCCTCAGAAGCGAACAAATCGTAACATACTGTTCTTGTAAATATCCTTCGGTGATTATATTCGTAGTCTTTAGGGTAAAGTTAGGCCACTAAACATACTGTGAAAAGGCTCATTAAAATATTTTAAGCTTACATGCTATGTTGTATTTATAGATACGTCATTAATTTTTTGTCATTTAAAAATATCAACTGTTCGTGTTAAGAAATATATTATTGCAATATGCTTAAATTCTAATGCTTCTATGATTATTTACCCTAGCCCTTCAATACAAAGGAAAACATTAAATAGTTTTTTTTGGTGTATTATAAACAAAAATGAAAAGTAATTTGGCCTTGCACAGCATCGAACCCGTATCTTTAATGCAGCAGTAGAAGTGTGCCTACGTGAACATAAACCGATCATAACCTTTATTTTATGGCTTCACTGCAGTTAAGTAATGCAGCGTTGTAACAAGATCAAGGACTACTTATACTTTTAAATTTCAAATCAAGGGAAAAATCCAATTGCTATTTTGTTACTTCTTACTGAATGAAATAGATTAAAGTAAATGAAATAACATTGAAAACAATTTAATGAACAACTGTTACTGCCGCTAGTCTGCGAATTTTACGAATTATAGTGATAGTAATAATGAAAACTCTGATAGTAATAATGAAAACGATTAACAACTGTTAGCGAGTAACTTACACATTGTGTCGTATAAATTAATTAGAAACAGAAATAATATTATACAATTGCTACTTGAACTCTGCATTATTGTTCTTTCTTAGTGTCATTTATTGATGACTTATGTTATTTTTATACCAAAATATAACATGACGAAGATAAGCATGTAGAGAAAACAAGAATATTTTGACGTACCAAAAATATATCTTCGGAGTACTACAATCACACGGTTTCGGAATATCAAAATGTTTCTCGACAAACAATCATGACCATTGATAAAATGTAGATTTACGGCTTCGAGAAAAACGTTTGATCCTTCGTTTAAATTTCATTTATAAGGAATATAAATTTATCCCCAAAGAACATTGTATTGTAAGCAAGGATCGTATAAGCTGCTTATTTCACATCTTTTAATTAATTTAATCGTAACCCATTTGACAATCTCAGTTACTGTCCCTTAGCACAGATATACAAATCATAACATAATATGGCGTGATGGTACATATTTGTATATCTATGGATCGAGATTATCAGCCCAGGTAGTCCAAGTGAAATTATGGAGCGCTGGCGCTGCACGCGGGTCGGAGTAATGTGGAATTATTCTAGGGATCATCCTTTCAAGTTCATTTAGCAACCGTGCGTTCAGAATTTGTACAATATTTGGATAAGCCGTCGATAAGTCCTGAGTCTCGCACGGGTCTTTTTCAATGTTGAACAAACACATTTTACCTGCAATGCAATGTCGTCTAATAAATACAACAATTTGTGACTGTTAATAATTCTTATTAATCTATCGATGATCACAGCAGAATCGCGAGGGTAAAAAAGTTCACATGTTTGCGCAATTCTGCCATTAGACCCCAAATCGGTTCACTGGCGAGTTTTCCTCGATGTTATTTTAAAAGGAGGTTACTCGCCACAGAAGTGATAGATACGGCTTTTCAAAACTATCTGCAACGAATTGAGTTAACTAGTTTCTACATAAACCTGTGGGGACGCGTGTTATAGTAGATATATGATATATATATATGTATTATAAACATAACTGAGTATGTTAGAACCGACAACTATCTCAACACTAGAAATATCAAGTCATTATGTAACCATGAAATAATTATGCTTACCGCTTTCTTTTTGAGGATAACACAAGTCGGTAATTATATCTGAACAGTTTAATTTTATTTGCTTTCTTATATCTGATTCGTCTATTTTCAAATTGTTGCCGCTTTCTTTGAAAACTGAGTAAACAGTGCTTCTTCGAATGGATTCTGTGTAAGAAGGTCCATTACCTATCATACCTAACATATCATATCCTTGATGATTACTATAACTTTGTGTTACACTTCCTGTAACCAATTTGTAATTCCCGCTGATTATTGCAGCAGATCCTGTATAATCATCAATTTCGAAAAAAATGTCACGTTTGGAATCATTGTGTGTATTTATACTTTTCCACAGATCGACACCATCAATATTAAGAGGTGCTGGAGCGCCAGCCGCACTCAGTAGGGTTGGAAGCCAATCCACTACATGCATATATCCAGCCCACGAATGATTGTCTGCGTAAGTAAGGTTTTTACTCCAAATAAAGGCATTAACTCTGATGCCTCCTTCAAATGGGGACATTTTAAGTCCTCTTAAAGGCCAATTTGATGCATAATTCTTGCTATTCCCAGATGTCATGCCACCGTTGTCTGATACAAAGGCAATTATAGTGTTATCGAGTATTCCTTTCTCCGACAATGCTTTGACAACGTCTCCGACGCTATCATCAAGTTTTTTTACCATCGCTAAAAATATAAACATTTTAATAAACCATCGTGCAAGCAAAACACAAAAGATTTGAAAGCTCACCCAATTAATAAGTTTGAAAGAATAAGATAAAACGACAAAAAACTTAATCACTATGTTATCTCAAATAGAAGTTGCTTGATTACCATAACATAAAAGTGTTAAGAAGCAAACTAAAAACCTGCAAACACTCTTCTTCCTGGCAACTCTACATGACGCATTTTTCTCACTTCGTCCGGCGGTGCCTGGAGTTCTGCGCCAGGATTTGCGGAATGTGGCGCGTTATGAGATAGTGTTAAAAATAATGGCTTCGTTGCGTCATGTTGCTTTATTACTGAAATTATAAAAAAAAATGTAATTACCCTTTCACTGATATAAAAATAGCTAATAACTACAATATCGTACGTAAATAAATAAGTGTATACAAGCCCATCCTGGCCCATCGGTTGCGCAATATAATAAATAGTAAAATCTAAGTCAAGAATTTAATATCACTACATATGTATGTAGAATAACAAAGTCGCTTTCTCTGTCCCTATATCCCTATGTCCCTATATATGCTTAAATCTTTTAAACTGCGCAACGGATTGTGATGCGGTTTTTTTGATAGATAGAGTGATTAAAGAGGATGGTTTATATGTAAAAAGGGGAATTGTTTTACTCCAAATTTAACGCGTGCGGGCCACGGGCAGTAATGAATAAATCAAAACTACTGGATCG
>DWGJ01001725.1:0-18445 GCA_018246895.1 Aspitha aspitha aspitha
TTGCATGAGAAGAGCGCCGCGTTAGTATGGAGCGAAGAAGGGCCTTAATTCGTGCTTCTCAAACACAAGAGGAAAGAAAGGCTGCCCGTGAAACGGCTAGGTCAGAAACGGTATTCATCGACTGTTAGGCGGTACGAAGTTCGCCGGGTCAGCTAATTTTTTATTATAGCACATGTTTATGTAGAAATTTCATATAAAGCATACAAAAAAGAATTGGGAAGTAGGGTGAATGCGCCGCGATGGGCGGCGGTGTAGCGGTGCGGTAAGGTGTGAGAGTGGATGTGTGGGTGTGTGTGCAGCCACGCGTGCCACCTGTGCCTGTACGCGGCGGAGCAGGCCGTGGTGCAGGGCTGCCTCTCGCTGCTGGAGGCGGTCGTGTCCTACTCGCTGCTGCCGCGCGCCGCGCTGCGCACCTTCGTGGCGGCGCTGGCGCGCACCGTCAACCTCGAGCCCTACTGCCAGAACAGCTGGAAGGTTAATATACCGCCCTCTTACACCCGCTATTATCGAACTCCCTGCATTCATTATTGCATATTTGCATAACTCAAATAGACGAGACATTTTTTTAAAAATCGTGATTATTAATAGCCATTTTGTTACCCAGGAACCATGCCATTCCCGTAATTATACACGTTACATAGAAAATTTATGAACATACAAAATTATACAATACAATTGCCTCATCCGAGTGGGGTAATGTCGGAATTCTGTTATATAGTCCCACGTTTTGCTTTACAACCACAAGTAAAGTAAAAAAAATGAAACCGGTTGCCTCTAAAGTCGGTTTTACGGGCGAAGATTTTACGTGACAACGTCTTTTTCTCGGTGGAATATTTATTGATATGAATATTATTAAATTGCACAATAGGAACAAGGAATTGAATGAAAATAAGAATTGCACAAATTTTAACTATAGAAATATATTTTGTTTACTAAAACATTGTACATGTAAACGCGCGGCGGACCGATCATGTTTGAGTGGGAGAGAGACGCAAGGCATTCGCCGGTCCGGCGGGCCTCTCTCTCGTTCGGTGACTCATCGTAACGTTACCGGGCGTTACACTTTTTCATGAGTGACTCCGAGCCGCAACCTAATTTAAGACGTTGTCACGTCAAAATCATCGTGAAACAATAATAATACTCATTCTTTTAAAGTGTCACCAATGTGGAGTTTTATGTACTAAAATGTAAATGAAGTATTCAAAGCTTCATGTTATTGAGATTTTCAATTATTCATTAGCGTTTCTGTTAATCAACTGCGTTATGATGGGCACAGCTGAATACAATGGAAAGAATCAGTGTTGAATTGTTCAGTGTATTACATGATGTTTTAGTATTTCTTCTGTAAGTTCCTGCGTTATGTATCGTGAGCCGCCATCGCTCATCACCAAGCCCCGAGTCGCTCCGTGCTGCGGGCCGGCTGCTCAGTGATTGACCATTGTTGTGAGTAGTGCTGTGTTCTGGTAATTACGTCCTCGCCCCGCGCCCCTTGCCCCTCGCCCGCGCCGCGCGCCGCTCTGCATGGTCCAGCTTGTAATTTGGTGTTCGTGATCCAACCGCCTGATAAGAATTAAAAAGGCTGTGTGTTTCTTTGTTGCAATATTCGTGCCGTGGCGTATTGTTCGATGTCGGGGTTGTTGTTCGTCGCGTATTCAGGATGTTGCCGTGATTTGGACAGAGACAATTTCATTGTCTTTTATTTATATTAAACTAGTGGACCTGACCACGCCTTGCCGTGGTTATACATGTCAAATCATATGAATATGTCAAATATCGCGTGTACACAAATTTATTATATGTAAAAATTTCTTGACAATTGACATTTATTGGATTTATTGGATCAAATTATAGATGTGTACAGAATTTCATTGAAATCTATTCATTGGTTTCGGAGATTATCGCAAACGAATATCGTGGCACGGGATTTTTATATATGTAAGAGATAGGTTCACTTTTTATATTCGCAACTATTGTTGTCGGCTTTAAATTTGACATTTTTGTTGACAATAGATATTTTTGATAGCAATCGTTTTGCCGATAATTAAACAAGGTAAATGTTGATTGGCTGTCCAGATTGTAGGAGGAACTAATAAATCATGATTGTTCTAATTAGGCTTTTTTATTAATATTCGTACGCTTTGTGTAGTTAGCTAAGGCTTAATACGCCGATGCATGATCGAGGTTAGAGCAACTTGATAGGGAAATCGCCGCTCAGGGCAAACTATAGCGATATCGTCATATAGCTAACTATCGTCACTGCATCCAGGGAAGCATACAACAAGCCCCAGTGTGAATGAACTCAAGCTGGCGTTCAATTGCGTTATGGATTATCGAATGTTTTTCGAATAGATTCGAATAATGTGGAATAATTGAAATGTTTGTCTACTCGTATCTCTCCAGTAAATTAACACTATCGCGTCGTAACGGCAGCCGGGAGCTTTCGCCGCGTAATTGCTTGACGAGTCGATTCAAACACAATGGCCGCCGCGTCTCCAATCGGTCGCCCATTACCCTTATCCGGCGGTTTTTTGTAACGAGAGGACTCGCGAGCGGCGGGTGGTCTCGCGCGGTCTCGACCGCTCTCGGCCGGTCTCGGGAAGTAGAGCAGGCCGGTGATAACGCCACCGTGCACGCATCAAGTTGACTTTGTTGTGACCACATGTCCACTATATTTTAAACTATTGGTTCATTTAATATGGAGGTAGATAACGCGGTAGGCGCCCTCGCCCACTTAATGCGGCTAACTGTAAACTTGTATAAGTGAATTGAAGCGTTTTGAACATGGACAGCGGATGATTAAGCGTTCAGACCGCACCGCTCGATTACAGCGCTAGTCTGGAGCCAGCGGCACATTTGTGCGGAAAAAGAATACGTAACAATATTTCCACACATAAAGAAATTTAAATTTCCTTCCCTATATCACCAATATAGCGATGGCGGTGGCATTGGAGTCTCTTGTCATTAGACACGAGACAAGCTGCAGTGCTTATAATTGGTTACAGAACCAACACCACTATGATGAACTAATGCGATAGACCATTCTTTGTGTCGAAACTCAGGCCGAATCTTCCTGGTCGTCTGCAGATAATATATGTTTCCATCAAAACAATGAAGTTTTCGTGGCAAGCAAAGTTGGACACTAACGGTCATCCACATTAGTGCTGACCGAGCCCGCTGTTAAGTTCGACTCGTTTGCGTCACGATGATGTGATGTCGACAACGATGATCGCAATTGTACCAGCGATACCACAGTTCTCATGCTTCCTATCATCAAATACGTTACTAGGAATATAATTAACTTATGCCATGATAGGTGGCATGACGCCACGAGTGCGGAGAGACCACCGGCGCTGGAAACTCGAGATAACGCACATTGTGTATGCGGGCTGAGGCTCCGCGCAAGCCCTTATCGCGACCCACTGATAATCGACTTAGTAATTAATATGTAATTATGTTCATGAACAAAACTCTCTCTCGATGGTAAGTGCACGATGCACATTTACAAGAAGTTTCGTTCAACGATACTCGTTCTTCGTTATACGGTGGTGGTACTAGACTTTAGTGGCGCTGTTTATAAATGAAAAGGGTTTGGGTTCGATTCCCAAAGAGGAAAATATTTGTATAATGTATAATAATAATTTGTATAATAAATTAATTGTAAAAAAAATCTTTTTATTAACAAGCTTTTATGTAATTGCCCTAAAATGTATTAGTTTTGGTGTTCTCAGTAAGCCCTTTCATTTGATGCCCATATCGTGGTAGTGCAGAAAAAATAACAAGTTCGCTGTCTTGGATAATCCGCCATATTGGAATTAGAATGACGTCACATAGCTAAGCATGCATTGTCATCCAGAATAAGCGTGTATACCAAATTTCAATTTAATCGGTTAAAGGTAACTGGTCTAAAATTCAGTCGCAAGGTTCCCGCCCGGATAACACATACATACCAATTTAATAAAAAGCTTGTAACAAAAGATAAGTGTGCGATTTCTAGCTCTGACAGTAAGTATTGTATTAAGAACAGACATGGAAATGTTTATAAATGTGGTAATATTGGGCTTTCTTTATTACAATATTCGCTATTAGCGTGCGTCCTCAGTGGCCGCAGTGCAGACCGCCAATAAGTGGACCACTTGTCAGGTTTATGCTAATTCGTAGGGCGCGGCCGCGGCCGCTGCCGTTAACGTGTCAAAATCGAAAATGTCGTGTTATTTAGTGCGGTACCCGCTGACCCGCCCGGCTGTTACACTCGAAACGATCGCGTACGATGCGCGCGGCAGTGCCGCCGCCAACTTGCTGGCTGTTCGTCTTTTATCGAACCTAATAAACAACAACAATGCATTTACTTATCATGGGGGTGCGTTTTTGTGGAAATACAATCAAAACTACATCACAAGATTGTCACGAAGTATTGTTTCCTTAGTTTATTTATGGTCCAGCGTATACTACTGTATTACAATTCGCGGCTTAAATCTCAACATATTGAGACTGAAATTTCTTTTTAGAATACAATACGGATTTGGTTTAGTTTTGATACAGAAATTAGTTAATGCACAGAATTCGTTTTGCGAATATCGGTTTTTATTAGGAGAGGAATGAATAACAATGTTTTGTGTTAGTAGTAGTTTAATTGATGCGATATTTTAAAATCACTGTATTTAAACAACGTGGTAAATTATATTTGATAGATAAAAATGAGAACAATCGATGAGTTCAATTAAATAGACGCATTGCGCAATGTGGATCCCTCAACTTGGCTGTATTTACGAATATGTCATCGTTTTGGTGAATTGCCCGAGTATAATGAAGGGAATTTTGTGTCCCATAAAAAGCTCCGGGGAGCGCGTGGGCGACCTGACGACGTGCGTCCTCTGTACGACCGGGTCATTATATTCCTCCTCGGCGGTTCCACAACCGGCGTGAGGAGCTCGCCTGCCACTGCTCACTTTCTAAACTGGATTATTTTTCTATTAGACTGAATTATTTGAGTTTTCTTAATCCAAAGAAATATTGTAGCCTGTATTATGCATAGGAAGACAATCTTCTTATTAGCATTGCGTAAATATGACAAGGTAATTTTAAGCACAGAGCTAACAATAGTGCTTCTCGCACAAATATTGTAATGTGTGGGAATCGAACCCATAACCTTCAGCTCAACAGTCGGGGTGCGTGGCCAGCGAAGCAGCAGGCCGGCCGCCGCCCGCGGCCCGTCGTTAAGGACGCTATCCGTTAATAGATCGCGCGCCTGGCGGCTAATTCGCGCACTTATTAACTAACCGCTCCACTTAGTTCCTGGTAGCCTGGTAGCGGGCGCGGGCCCATCAATTATAACACTTAATAGAAACGTTCATGCTACAATTTATTGCGTTTTGTTTCAATTAATTTAATTTATATAGCCGCTCCTACGATCGTCATTGCTTATCATATAACAGGGTTATTTGGCAATTAAAATGAGATAGTGAAAACGGCCTAGTGATAAGAGATATTAGTTTTTATTTTCAGAGCTTGAGAGAAAGGATTGAGAGGACATTTTCACATCGCACAGTTCTCTAGGAAGTTAGGCCGCACTCCGCCAGCGCGACTACTACCGCACGTGCCGCCTAGCGCTGGGACAACACAAGCATTTGATTCTATATAATAAATTTTGTTTTCGACGATTGCAGTGTTTGGAAATAATTTAGAAAGTATTAAAAAGTGAGTTCCGAAGTCAAACCCATTAGCGTTATTACTAAATATTGTGATAAACGGGAGGCGGGCGAGGCGCGAGCGGGCTGCGCGCCGGCGGCGGCGCACTCCCAATATCATTTATACGCAGTATATACCTACCTACTGGTCGACCTTACCAAAAGTTGCCATGGTTTGAAGTTAAATCATATACCTACGTCAACATCCCGTACCATGATATTTGTCCAAACTAAATGTTGTCCTATAAGAAAACGTTGATTTTGCAATAAAAATGAGATTTATCGTTTTAGATAAAAACTGTCCTATCTTTTAAGTAGGATCAAATACCTAATAAATATCTACAAAATTTCATTGAAATCTGTTCAATGGTTTCGGAGATTATCGCAAACGAACACCGTGACACAGGATTTTTATATATATATAAGAGATAAGTGAAGATGTTATTTTCAATAACAATTCTTCCCGCATGTAAAAGTGATATAAAGGTACGGCTTCAGAACTTTATACAGTTACTAATAGGTACACGACGCTCTGGTGGACGAGGTTTTGTTGAACATTGTATTGGGATGCGGCCATTAGCTACTATGAATCATAAAATGATACTTATCGAATTAAGCTCAATGGATATTTATACTATAAACAGTTTATTAAATGAAATTAGACAATATTCAAAATAACGAACTGATGTTAATCCATCCATCCAAATGTTAATCCTTTCCACAATATGACCGCGACGTCAAGACATATTAGCTCCTAGAACCCACACCATAATTTTACTGTACATACATGTTATAAAATGATTGTGTAACTTCTGGTAATACCGTGTTGATTTAAGTTTTTAAATAGAAAGTGGGACCGAATAATATGACCGAGAAGTCAGAGGTGAGGAGCCGCTACGGCTCGCGGCTGCGGCTCGCAGCCAGGCCGTTAGTACCCAGCCAAAAGATAATGTAATAAATTCCCATAAACGTACACGCGTATATCTCGTAAATTATGAATGTTATTTGTCTCCATTTCCATAATGACCACCGGTTGTAACGAGACGCGCCATAAATCCGGCGCGCACGTATCCCACAACAATTAGTCGGAGCGTGTATTGGTCGCGACGGTGCCGCGGTGTCCCGATAACACGACACCATATCACTATATTTTGTCGGCCACTTATCGTTTCGGTTATGAAGCTACGATAAGGGCGGCTGTTCCCGCTACGAACATACGTTGAAACTACTTCTCTTTATTTTTTTAAAACGACTGATTGCAAATGTTCTGGCTACACGTAAAATTGCACTTTGATTCTATACACTTCACAGAGAGAATATTTTGGTAGCTGCAACGAAGCCAGCAAGATGTCACCATCCAGCGAATCAGCGATCCAGTGAACGTCGCCGCCGCCGCCGCCGCCGCCGCCTCCAGCTAACCACTCGAACATGTTTTATCGAGTGTCAGGTGTTCACGTATTTGTACTGGTACCGGCGATTGTTAACCCTAGAGTAGTCGCGCCTTTATTTGTAACGTGAGTGCTCGCGTGGGGAGCATTTTGCCGCCCATACACAATCAGTTTTTTAAATGATTAATTGTAGTTAAATAAATTTATAATCATTTTAAAAAGACAGAATATAACATACACTTCCAGAAAGTAACATTTATTAAAGTTTTGTACTTAGTATTTATGACAAAAATATGCTTTGGGATCTTAGGTAATTTTTTAGGAATTTTAACACTATCTTAACCATGACCTACATAAAAAAATAAAAAATAAGATTTAATATCCAAATTAAACGTTTCCAGCATCTACGATATGTACTTCAGCAAAACGGTCTTAACACATGAACATACAATGTTTGTTGCACAGTAACTTTGCGCATCTATTACACCCTTGTTTGGACATACTGCACATACGTACACCTCGTATACCTTCTCTACCCGGAGCTATATTTTGTTGTTCCGGTGGCCCAAATCGGGCGATTTCGTTTCTCAGCTTTTTCTGGAAAGTATTTCAGCTCAATCTGTTGAAGATATATGCTTCAAAATTGAGTCGCAAGATTTCACCCGAACGTACATTTAAAGTTGAATAAAAGTTTCTAAAAATCGCCCAAAATGAATTAAAAAATAATGAATATTAATGCTAGTACGATATTTACATCAAAACAACATTTTAAACAATGAAAACTAATAATATTTCAATTACACCAAAAAAAACTCACACGATTTTTACTTACGTGAGTAGTCGCGCGGTGAGCAATTTGCCGCCAAATTGGACACACTGACATTAACCACTCTCTCCTGCGGTCACCTGTACACTGAATTTCTTCTAATTTCTAGAACAAGGAGCTGAGATACAGGGGGGCAGCTACTAGGACGCTTGACTTTGTCAAATGCATCGTGTATAAAATTACGATTTTTTCCCCGCCGCGGCAAAATGCTCATAGCGCGAGCACTCTAGGGTTAAATCACTTGCATGCGATTACTAGTGATAAATAATAATCGTGTTACTAATTACTAGTTTTTTTTAAATATTTATGATGGGTTGAAAACATATTCACAACATTACAACTATTTTATTCCAGATTGTCAGCGAATCAATCGCGATACCGGGTTCTTTAGTGAAACTAACATATCGATCTTCACAATCGGCCGGGTATTTATCATGTGTGCATGTTCAGCTGACGCGCCGAATTGTTCCGGCGTCACTTGCACGCGTCCACGTGAGAGTTGAAATTGAAGGTTCTCTACACACTCATACGTATGAAGCCGATCCAGACTTAACGCATGTCTTTGCGTGGAACAAGAGGAACGTTTACAAGCAAAAAGTATGACTTTCATTAACCAACCAATTTCTGACGTACCTACGTCTAAATCTCTATGTTAACGGTTATAATAAACATTTAATTGCAGGTGTATGGACAAGCTCAAGCAAAGATTTCCATTGGTTATGAATACTCGTCATGCGCGGCAATTGTTTGGGAAACACAAACAGCAACATTAGCTGGATTTGACGTTGATATATCTGATATTGGGGGTTGGGGATTGGACATTCATCATCATTACAATTTCCACGAAGGCATATTGCAAAAAGGAGATGGTGCCATGCTTCATCTAAAACAATATCCTAGAACTGTACAGGTATTTGAGAAATTGCATAAATTTATGAAACCAAAATAAAAAATTAATATACATTAGTAATAAACAAAAAAATTGACAGGTGGTGATGGGAACGGGTCTTCAACGTTCATTAGAATGTCCAGATCATTGCAATGGAAAAGCCGCTGACGCACGGCTTCTTACTCCTACGGCATTAACATCTGGTCCGGATGGTTCCCTTTATGTTGGAGATTTTAATCTTGTAAGACGTATAACTCCTGAAGGAGTAGTTACTACTATCTTAAGATTAGAGTAAGTATCTATTAGATCAACTCAAAGCTGTACAGTTAACAAGCTGAAACTTGTAAATGATTTATATTTATCACTTTACAGTACGACGCAAGTTGCATATCAATATTACATCTGCATATCACCAGCAGACGGATATCTTTACATATCAGACTCCGAAAAACATCAAGTGAGGAGAGTTCTTACGTTAGATAAAGTACGCGATCCATCATCCAATTCAGAGCCCGTCGTAGGTAATGGGGACCGATGTGTACCAGGTGATGATTCGAATTGCGGTGATGAAGGACCTGCTATCAAAGCCAAGCTGGCCCACCCTAAAGGTGCACGACATAATATATTAAGAATTTTCTTTAAATAATCCATATAGCATTTCGGGTGAACATTTTTTTTATATTTGCATATTTCCAGGTCTTGCTATTGCTGCAGATAAAACAATGTACATCGCGGATGGCACAAATATACGAGCTGTAGATCCAAATGGCATAATTCATACTTTAGTCGGGCACCATGGCCATCACAATCATTGGTCACCAGTACCGTGCAGGGGTGCGATCGCTCCTTATGAAGCTCAACTCCAATGGCCCACTGGTGTTGCGTTGTCTCCGTTAGATGGTTCTTTATTTTTTATAGATGACAGAATTATTCTTAAACTCACTGTTGATATGAAAATAAAAATAGTTGCCGGTCAACCTTCTCACTGTCGCCTCGGAAGTGATGGTAAACCAATCACAAAGACAACAAATAAAACTAGTACAGAATTTAGAGAAGATTCTAATTTAGGAACAATACTTGCCATAGCTTTTGCACCGAGCGGTATTCTATACGTAGCAGAGTCGGATGCTAAAAAGACGAATACTATTAAATCCATTGATCCATCAGGAAAAATTATGCACTTTGCCGGCAAAGTGCAAGAGAACCTCAAAGAATTAAGTTGCGAATGCAACTCGTCAATTACTGCTACTGTGATTCCGGTTAACCTTCGTGATGAAGGCGCTGGTTGTCCTTGTCGTCTTAGTGTATTAGCAGGAGATGAACCACCAACGAGTACTGAAACATTACTGTCATCTAATGCGAAATTCCAAACTATATCTGCACTGGCCGTTACACCGGATGGTGTTTTAAATGTGGTTGATCAAGGTACTTTTTTCATTTTGTGCTAAAATTTAATAAACTTTATGTTACTTTTTACAAAAACGGTTAATTTATTTTTGGTTTTACAGGTTCCTTACATATTTTGGCGCTTAAACATTACTTACCTTCTCATGATGAGAATGGAGAATTTAGAATACCTTATCCGCCTACTTCAGAAATATACGTCTTTAATCGATATGGTCAACATATAACGACTAAAGATTTGACATCAGGAAAAACCAGATACTCATTTTTATATTCAAAAAATACTAGCTTTGGAAAATTATCCACTGTGACAGACGCTTCTGGAAATAAAGTGCAATTATTAAGAGATTATAGTAATGTTGTTAGTTCCATAGAAAATACTCAGGACCATAAACTTGAGCTAAAAATATCTGGAATTGGATATCTGACTAAAATAACGGAAAAAGGATCGTCAGAAATCGAATTAGATTATGATGCCAACTCCGGATTACTCAACAGCAGATCAGGGGTACGAAGTTTAAATTTATTTATGTAAAGGAATTTTTATATTATTCTAATTAAAAAGTATATAATTGCTTTATTCAAATCTCATTTATTTTCCCAGGGAGGAGATACAGTGATTTACAACTACGATGAACTTGGCCGAGTTATTAAAATAATTATGCCATCAGGGGAACAAGTCCATATAACCTCCGGTTTAGCGAAAAACTACGGCCTTGCAGTCACAGTATCTAATCCATCAAGCACCATTCCTGTAGGTGTAGCCAAGAAATGCGAATACGTATTACACGGACAATCGTTTAAACAAATAACAATTAATAATGGAAAACAAATAACTGAGGGCCGAATATATTCGAACAACACATTATTAATCGACACACCTTGGTCAGGCAAATTTGAAAGTATCGCAGCGGCTAAACATCCATTACTTGAAGCTGCACTACCTATCGAAGCAGAAATGCTACATATGTGGTCACACCAATCGACAACTTTTGGCGATGGATTAATAAACACTATGTATTCTCTATACACCTTAGTAGGTGACGTAAGAAACCCACAACAGACTCTAAACAGAGAAATATGGGTCAATGATTCTAGAGTTTTGATAATTGAATTTGATCAATTTAAAAGTAAAGAAACATTCTTCAACGCCGACAGGATTCCGTTGTTTACGATTGCTTATGATGTAGCTGGCTTACCACTTTCATTTTCTCCCCATGGCGCAGGAGTTCCATTAAATATATCATACGATCGATTTTATAGGATCAATGGTTGGAAGTGGGGTGATAGCGAGGAAACATATAACTATGATCCCCATGGAATGTTGTCAGAGATAACTAGTACACAAGATGGCACAAAATTTATATATTACAATGAGGGAAATCTTGTTTCTAAAATTACTCTAGCCAGCCAAAGAAGTTTTAAGTATTTATACGATAATGATGGCGGTCTGACCCACGTCGTATTGCCGTCAAGCACAAATCATACATTTAGCGTGCAGCCGTCTATCGGTTTTCTGAGAGTTACTTATACACCGCCTGGGTCGACAAGAAAATATTTGCAGCATTATTCCCACACTGGAGAACTTCTACAAACGGTGTTTCCTGGTGATGGTGCAAGAGTTATATACCGGTACTTTACTACAAACAAAGTCTCTGAAGTAGTGCACGGCGATGGACAAACACAAATACATTATTCTGAAACTAGTGGATTACCATCAGAAATATTACACGTAGATCGTGACGTAGACTATCGCTGGGAATCGACCTATATTGGTGGCTTACTTGTAGAAGAGAGGCTTGATTATGGAGCTAAAACGGGATTAAGTAATGCTAAAATAATTTATGAATACGACAATAACTATCGAACAACGGCTGTTCAAGGACGAATCGGTGGTCAAACACTAATTCCACACCATATAGTGTACAATATCAAAACTGGAGCTCCAGAAATATTAGGTCAATTTACAGTATCAAAACTGAAATGGAATGAAACTTCAGTATATGACGGGATTGCAATGTTCTCACGAGCACTTAATGAACAGTTTCTGGAGAAAGAGATTAGTGTAAATATCCATCGCATGGAAGTATTTAGAATGGAATTCATTTATGATAAACATGGCAGAATATCTCAAACAAGAACGCACACACGAAATGTGGGTGTCAACACGTACACTAACGTAAAGAATTACACTTGGGATTGTGACGGTCAGCTTACGGGTCTGGAAGCTCAGGAACCCTGGGGTTTCAGATACGATGACAACGGAAACATGCTTTCATTAACCTACAGAGGAAATACAATACCAATGGAGTATAATGATATGGATCGTATTATAAAGTTTGGTGAGGGTCAATATCGTTATGATAGTCGAGGACTAGTATCGCAAAATGCCAGAGAGGAACGCTTCCAGTATAATTCCAAAGGCCTACTGATTAGAGCAACGAAACGCGGACGTTTCGATGTGCGCTACTACTATGATCATTTGGACAGGTTATTATTACTCCTTCGATGTTAAGCTGTACAAATTTCCTAAATTGCTGTGAATGGTATTCGTATATAATTATTTTATTATTTTAGGTTATCTACAAGAAAAGATAATTTCGGAAATGTTACCCAATTCTTTTACACGAATAAAGAAAAGCCACATGAAGTCAGTCATATTTATTCGCCTCGTGAAAATAGATTCATGACTTTAGTATACGATGATAGAGGTCACCTTATTTATACCCAGGTAAAGGAGTTTTAAATCATTGTTTTACAAACTAATGTTAATAAACAGGCAAAGATCTTGTTATAAGTCCCACAATATCTACATTACAACTACAACACTACAAAAATTAGGATCTTTTAAAGAGATTAATTTATTAGTTACATTTCGACCGTTGTAATTTATAATAATTATCATTATAAATTTTACCAGGTTGCTCGACATAAATACTACATAGCGACAGACCAATGCGGGACTCCTGTTATGATCTTCAATCAATACGGGGAAGGAATTCGAGAAATAATGAGATCACCATATGGGCACATAGTATATGATTCCAATCCATATTTATATCTCCCCGTGGACTTTTGCGGTGGATTGCTGGATCAAGTAACGTCATTAGTACACATGGCTAATGGTAAAGTCTATGATCCCTTAATAGGACAATGGATGTCACCACTGTGGGAAAATCTTATTGAAAGGATACATACTCCAACCCAGTTGCATTTATATAGGTTCAATGGTAATGATCCTATTAACGTCAGACCCCAATACAAGAAACCAACAGGTACATTATTGACAAATATTTACTTGATTAGTTAACCATTATTACCTTGCGGATTCATTTTGTGTTTATCTCATTTTCAGATCATTTGACGTGGTTAAAATTACTTGGATATGATACTAAGAGTTTAGCACCGCAACTTTATCCCGATGAACTACCTGGGGGCTCAATACTACCCAATATCCCACTAGGTCGGCCGGTTTGGGGATCTGCGCCGGGGGAAGCTGACCCCAACCTACCTTCAGCTATGTCATTATTGCCTAGTGTCACCATAGAATCTGGCTTTCTCTCCCACATGACAAACAAGAGAATAGCCGATTTCCGAAGTCTATCTATACCCGCCATGTCTGCCCTAAAAACGGATGTCTTAAATCTTGCTCCGAAACGAATCGGAGCCGATTCGGAGCCGCCTTTCGGACGAGGGATTCTCGTTTCGAGAAACGCACGCGGCCGGGCTGTCGTGACGGCTGTGCCGTCAGCGAACGCAATATATCGCGACGTGTATACGTCAGTATTCAACCGCTCGCACTTGCTACCGTTCTCCTTCGTCGTCCACGGTGATCAACAGGACGTGTTCTACTTCGTAAAGGAAGACACGTGGCGAGCTGCGGACGACAAGCAGCAACTGAAACGCATGCAAGGGAAACTAAACGTGACATTCCACGAGGTGGCGGAAGGCGGACGCTCCTACGCGGACGTCAAAATTCACGGACAAACGAGCATAGTGAACCTGCGTTACGGCACCAGCGCCGAGAGAGAGAAGCAGCGGCTCCTTCACCACGCGCGCTCTGCAGCTATCCGCAAGGCGTGGCACCGCGAGCGGGAGGCGTTGCGCGGGGGCATGGGCGGGGCGCTGGAGTGGTCGGCGGCGGAGCTGGACGAGATCCAGAAGGCGGGCTCGGCGGCGGGGTACGAGGGCGAGTACGTGCACGACGTGGCGCGCTACCCCGAGCTGGCCGAGGACCCGTACAACGTGCGCTTCGTGAAGAAGCGCTCGGACCGCGCGGAGCGGCGCCGCCGGAAGCGCTCGGAGTGCCGCGCCCCCTGGTGGCTCGCCCGGGACGATCTCTGCTAGTGAAATGCCGCCATCCATATGCCAAATCGTGTGAATGTTAATTCGATGTGTGTGAACGATGATGGACGAGCGCGTGTGTGTGTCTGTGGAAATATATTTTGTAAATAGTCTCTATTAATTGTTAATTGTTGATGTATGTACGTACGGTAGATGCGAATCCCTATCGCTGTGTAAATATTAAATTTTAATTTGCAGGGAGAGAATGGACCTTTTGAGAGGACTGATATTAAAATAAATGTAATGTATGTATAAATAAGACGATTTATGTGAATATTAAATTATTTATACTTATTTATCGGTAAAAAGCTTCGATTGTGTCCAATGTTCTTATAAAATTTAGATGAAGACTATTTGAAAGAAATAATAAAAAAGCATACTTTTTTAACCAAACCAAAGTGTTGTTTTAACTTTAACCCTTGGAGTAGTAAGCTGCTAATTTTAATTATCGTGGATATATTACTTTTGGTATTGTTGAAATTAATGATAGAACATATTGTGTAAAAGTTATTTATTTATTCATGTTCGAAACGTCAATCTCTGAACAGTTATTCAGGTTAATCTTTACAATATCAATTTATACACAAATCCATGTCAACGCATTAATATAATTTTATTATACAACTCGATATAATAAGCGTCAAATCGCTCATCACAACTCTCTTACAGTATGTACACAATAATCTATATACGACAAAAGAATAATTGTTGACACTGGATACTTTATACAACCATCGGACTAACAAAATTGGGTTATTTGTATAAAATTCTCCATTAAAAAATATACACAATATATCTTATACATTTACATTATACATTTACATCGGGATAAATTTCTGAGTTTATTTTACAAAAAAAAACCTCTACCTATTGAGCTACACGTCCACAAACGAATGAGATCAACGATTCGCATTTTACTCGACCACGTTCCGTAGAATGTAATGATCTGTTACTGTTCCCAGCGATACGGTCACGCGTACGAAATGCCCTGCCCTCCAAACGTAACATAAATCTTGTCTATCTAACCTATTCATATTATAGAACGTCTATATGAACACATCTCTGTTAAACTATTTACAGCAACGATTTATAAATATTCGCTATAGTTACTTTTGTTACCACATTTACTTTACATGCATTCGATTGGCTGAATATTAATACAAGTTATAATTATCATAACCATAACAAGATAATTGTGCGCATGTAAATTATAGAACCTATTACATTACAACATTTAAAAGGCTGATACTAACAATGTCGGTAGGACGACAGCTCGAAATAAATGGTATATCTTATGACTAATAGGAAAAGATCGGGAAACTTGCCATTTCTCGGAAACAATACAAACAGACATGTGTTTTGTATAAACAACAAACATGTAATATAAGTTTTAACATATTAAATAAAAACAATTATTAATATTAAATCATAAGTCCATATTAATCATTTTTAACTTTGCGAGCGACTTTTCGATAGGTATTATTGCTTAACAATACGTATAACCTACGTATAAAATAAGGCAGTTCATAAAGACTATTATATATTTAACCTCACTATTATTGCATATATTTGTTCAATATAATTTTGCTCGCGCAATCGCCAACATTTATATCGTTTCAAAAGATGCGTGTGCTATCCGCTGGGAAATTGAAATTTTGTCGTTGACCCGTAAAATTTCAACAACGAAAACCTAGCAATTTTTGTATAATTAATCAAAATGATAACCTCGTTCGCGTATACCGGTAATAAATGTCAGTCATCACATTACAGGCACGCATGTACAAACATTATATGAAAACTGATTTGAACCGAAAAATATAACAAGCAAACGAATTGACGTTCGCATGTACTTATACAATATTTGTATATTACTTTGTAATAATCATACTTTTCGTAACACTGTGTATAAAAAAGTGGTCTTTAAACAACTTGCACCAATAGTAAAGCCTAAATCAAATATTACAATACTACACCATATACTAGCTGTGAGATGCGATTGTTTTGTAAACAACTATCCGGATCGCTCATGTGATAAATGTTTACCTCAAAATAAGTCCAGTAGTTTCCGTTAGAAATCAAATAAAAGAAAAAAAAAAAAGGACATAAATGCTTAGGGCTCGGGGAAATTGCAACGTGTGTCAGTTTCTGTTGGATGATTACATAACATATGGACACAAATCTAATACAACCGTATATCAGACTTAAATCCATATTTTTATTGTAATATTTGTCAGTTCACTTAGCGTTAACAGAGTATTAGTGGGAACAAAAAGAGATTTGTTGCCATTTTTCAGCTTTTCGGAGTCTCACCATTTTAATAATACCGAAGTAAATCCTTCCATACAGTATGTGAATCGATACTCGGACAAACAGACGTCAATGTACAGACAGCTGATTTATTTATAAATCAATACTGACTACGCAAATGTAAAAATATATTGGTAATTTATTTGTGTCATGGATTTCCTCCGACCCTATTAAGTACCGTTTCATCTAAATATTTATCTACTCAATTCCAGTCGCCGGGCAGTTCGCGCACCTCACTCGCATACAATTAAGCAAACTCGGAATTTAACTATTCTGTCAACAAGATACCTATTTTATATATACACATTGAACAAATCTAACAAGAAATAAAATCTTTATTATGTATAATATTGTATAACATATCCATTTAATCGGTAAGTATAACTCTCAAAATCACGCTCCATGTCATGTTCCAATATGCTAAAAGTCAGTTTCACAACACAATTGAAATTCAATAATTTTACACATATTTGTGACTCACAGGTAAAAATATATACATATTATCATGATTGACAAACGTTGTATGGCAAATATATAAAAATATTACATGATTAAAAGCAACTTGAAATTCAGTTATTAAAATAAATAATTTTTAATTATTATATGTCGTATAGTTACTAGTACGTTGAACTTCTCAGTCTAAATAGAGTAATTGATAGTATACGTCACTATTACGTCGTAGTTCATAGGTACCTGTATATCGGAGAAAAAGTCCATTGCTTTCGGATAAGTTATTACAATCACAACATTTCCCATACCTGCATATTGCACGCATTCAGGGTCACTTATAACACACTTAATATTATCTATTAATAAATATTTACAGTTTTTGCTACACCGGCAGTCATCTTAAGTTCAGTAGATACTATGAACTATCCGGATTTGATTTCCGTCGCGCCTGTTGCGTTAGCGTTTGGGTCTGAGGTTGTGTGATGAACTGAGCGGTACCTGTAACATCACACAAATGTAAGCAATAACACAGTGTGTTATTAAGCAAGATTTCTATAGATAACATTGAAATGAAACTGATAATTAGATGCCATATTCCCGTTTTATTTACTGTCGTGTACTCGTACATTCGTTTTGCTTCAGCCATTTCCTTATCTGTACTTGTACTGCAGTACTCTAGTTGTAGTAATTATTACCTAAACATTGTTTTCTAATACTAACAATAATAAAGAAACTTCACCCGACCAAACTGAATAGGAGAATTACTATATAATTATGACGTGTAAATTACCTATAATTATACTGTGATATAGTACTGCTTTCTGCCTACCCCTTTAGGGACCTGGTATGTATGTATATTGTGACATGTAAATTTCTACACAGTTTGGCAAAAACCCAGATTTTTTTTATTCAATAAATATCTTACTTTATGCAAGGACAACGTCCATTAATAACATTTAGATTATGAAGAAAATTAAATATTGTAATATTTAATTAGCATTAGAGCAAACAATCAATAATAATAATAACTAGTGGTCGCCTGCTGGTCGAAATTCGACCATAATAAAAAATAATTCACATTTCTCTGGACTTTTTGTTTGACATTGACAACCAGAATGTAAACAATGAACGTTGTATGTGTGTGTCAAATGCA
>DWGJ01001726.1:0-18444 GCA_018246895.1 Aspitha aspitha aspitha
AAAAAAAACAATATGATCACGAGATCCATGAGTTGATTGACGGAAATGAATCAGTTCTTTATATAGGAAATCGCTTCGCTTCTTACTTGAGTCTTAAATAAAAATTCAAACCAGTTTTGCAAAATATTAATGTTAAACCTAATAAATTCAATTTTGTATATAAGACCAATTGGTTTAGTTTGAACAACAGTAAATTGTGAATGAGGCCTTACGTGCGAACTGACCTGCGACTGAAAGAGCTTGATCCAAATCCACTGCTTCTGTTTCATCCAACGCTACGTTTCCCGATACCGTATTCACTTTGTCTTGCCCCATTTCCATTAAATTGTTTAACAAAGAGAAATTGCTAACAAACGTTCGATGTTTTATTATTCAGGACACGCACTAAGGAGCACATAATTATCTTGCGCATGAAAGATCTGGTTCCTCCCACATTGATTTGTTAGTTTACGTTACAACTGAATAGCACTGATTTTTAGTTTAAAAACGCGACCAATTTGCATGAAAGTCCGTTAATATCTGATATAAACCCAGGTCGTGTTGCTACCTACCTACTGTCTGATAATCTGTTTTTAGTAAGTCGTGGATAGGCGAATAAAGTCATTAATCGTATTTGAATTATCTATATTGTTTCATTTTCGATAAAAAATGTTTAGTGCAATATTCGTTTATCTATCATTAGTCTGATGTATTTCTAAGCAATCGACGATAACAGGAAACATACTACTCGAGTTTTATTATTACTTACATATTATATTTTATTACTACTTAGCTACTTTAATTTTACCTAAAAATAATTGATCACTTGTAAATAACACCATGTACTAATGTATTTTATATTTGAGTAATTCCCGATGTTTCTTTCGTATTTGCAGACATTAGATCGGAAAGGGAGTATATTGAATCTTTTTTTCCAATCTTTTGTTCGTTACTTAAAATTTCACCGGTGGAATAATATTTAGATAACCTTTTGCTAAATACAGAATATGACCATTATTATCATTGAGGGGGTTGCCATATTTTATCAACTATAATAGCCTGATTCAGAGCAAGTTCTGTGCCAAGCAGTGGACTATAAATATTATTGGATGCGTTATTATCTATAGACACAGTATAAAAGGAATCGCCGTCAGCATTTGTCGGTGTGTTCGTCCGTTAACTTCTAAACTACGCAACAGATTATGAAACGGTTTCCATCATTATATAAATAATTTTTACCGCAAAGTGTATGGTAAATATTAAAAGATATACAGAAATGTATAATATAGTGTAATACTGAAGGATAAAATATATAAAAAGTACATCATAATTAAAATTTCGCATGTGTAAATAAAGACCACGTAAAAGATCGCAAAAAATATTACCTTCATAGCTTACGTAGTGTAAGCCATAAGACCTGGACATATTAATATAATGCAGTAAACAATTGTTATTCTTTTAAAATCCTGCAAAAAACGCTGCGGTACCATATTTCAATCTCTGACGGTTGACTCATAGTAATTATTTCTTTTCAATTGCATTGAAAATTGTACCATTAATTATATTAGTAACCTCGGTTATTAAATGTAGATTACAATTGTCCTTTACGCCAATCGCCGCTGAGGCAACCGATAAATAATGCGCCAAGAAGCAATTATAGGTACATGTAAGCATAGGTCCGCAATTTAAAAAAAATATGAATTGTACCTATGCGAAGCTGAGCTGATTCGCTAGTAATATAAAGGCCGTAACCTGTTTTTAATATTCCTAAGAGCATACCCTATGTAGGCAGTCAGCAGGAAATACACTCGGACAAATTAGCATACAAATAATTGTATTTATATCGATTCATTCTAGACATACAAGAATTATTCCTTTTGTGGAGTTTTCCCTATTTTGATACATACCTACATCACAGAGCTTATGATATAAGTATATTATAGAAAAAACATATATTAATTTTGAAGATGTTGATATACAGAGTAAACTTTCCTAGTGTTTTAGTTTACTCTGACATAGGATAAACAGATAACAAGTATTTTCCCCGCGGATTCACTATTATCGAATACAACAACCATAAAACATTGGTGTACATAAGATAACGATATGAAAATGTAACATAATCTCATGAGTGGATCATGATCCACTATTATACATTGGTATTAAGCGATATTATACAGATTTACGTAACATGTTATGTAGAAAAGAAAATGTAAATGTAGTTCTACAATATTAATTTGTATTTTGAATATTCTCTTTAATTTATATAACATTGCTGAAGTATATGGAACATACAGCTAACGCCGCTCCAAGGTCATTTTTTTAAGCATTTACATCTTTGGGAGTATGTAGACTTCAATGGCTTAAACTTCTTTGGTGCAACAGACTTTTTCTTGCTTACAACTCCGCCTTTACATATGTTGTCAATTTCCGCTACCAGGCTCTTGATCAGTTTTTCCACGGGAACAAGATTGCTGTCATAAATGGCGGCTAAAGACTTTTGTAATAACTGTATATTTTTTACATTGCCTTGTTTGTTATATTCCACGTAGGAATAACGCTTGAGATCATCATTGGGACTTTCTGTGAAGTTAAATTAATCTTTATTCAGCCGAGCTATCTTGAAATTAAACAAAATATTCTGACGATTGAGACAATTGACGCACAAGCTATGTGACTCGCCTATCTGTTTTGTTTAGTGTCTGTCACCACCGTGAGTGGAAGGTTCGAAGCATTCACTCACACGAATATGCACACGCACAAGCCCATACACACGAATGCATGTACAGGAGTACTATTTATGTGACAAATATTTATTCATTTATCTGTTCCAACTGATTGGCTCTGCAGGAGGTGTCCCAAGATGCTATTGTCAATGAATGAATGAAATACAAAGAGAAAACAATTATTAAGAATACATCTGTACCTCTCATATTTAAAGCCATTTCTTCAGTGTACAAGTTATCATCATTCTTATTAATTTCTACACATAATTGTACTTCCGAATTAATTGCTAATGACATTTTGTTGTTATCATTTAAATTTAATATTGATTTCATCACCGAAATACTGTCATGTGGCAATCTTTTCGGTTCTTTTGAAACATCGAACGTTTTTAATACTATTTCGTTGGAATCATTTCTATACATCTGAAATGCTAAATCAACAATTACAGTTTTGGCTTCGCAACTTTGAAATGGATCTTGTGAAAGTTTCTTCTCTTTCAAAGATATCGGAATTTGTTTTGTTTCATGACTAATAAATGTTTTTAAGTCATCTTTTGCTTTTATTGAAAAATATGATGATGCTTTTTCGTTATATCGATTTAGCGAATGAGGTTCTTGAGGAATTTCAGGATTTATTGTGGATTTAGGTGTGATTAATTTCTGTGTTTTCGAGAAAAGATCATGACCAGAATTCTCCTTAAATAAATGATTATCATAACTGTTACTAGAGGCACGCTTTTCAGGGCTTTGTGAAATAGAGTTATTTTTATAATCGTTAACGAGATGATCAGTAGTTATACTTTGTGTTTCTAAAATATTTGAATAACTATTTTCAGTACTTGATATGGTTTCTTTATTGTGTGGAAAGACATTGTTATTAGGTGAATCACAAGAATTCTGTAAGAATTTCCCCTTTTCTATATTTACTTCTTGGTTTAATACACTGTTTTCTTCAACTTTGTTATCAATGTTCCCATTATCCATTACTTGTGTGAGTAAAATAACAGCAGCTTTGTTTCTATTATTTTGAGGAATCAAATTAGTGGAACTGGTTTTCAGGAAACTGCTTTTCATTAGTTCAGTGGTGCCATCTATTTCCTCAACGAGTTTTATTTCACTTTCTATGCTTTTAAATTGGTTATTATACATCAAATAACCACGGCTTTCTGATTTTTCCTCAGGCTTAAGTGAAAAGTTAATTTCTGCACTAAGTAAGTTATCAATTGATTTATTCTCAGGTTTTTCCAATTTTGCCCTTTCCGTGTTACTTAGGTTTTCGATATTATTTTCATTTGTACCGTTATTATATTTAGTATTTACTGTACTATTACCACTTTCAGATGTACTTTTATTTTCGTCATTAACTATTTCAAGCTGTTTAGAATACGTTGAAATAATGTCGGTTTTAATAGTAACCATAGAAATTACATCTGTGTCAGCTTGTATTACTTTAGTTGTTGCGTTGTTTATTACGTGATCATCATTACTATCATCAGCGACTGTTGTGGGATACTCATTGATGTTTTCATGTAATATATGTTCGTTGAAGATAATTTCTCTCTTATTTAAATCCCCCACGTATTTCATTTCTTTTGACACAATTGATTCGGATTTGTGTAATTGTATTGAGTTTTTGTTATATTCGTCTAGGGGTTGTATAGAGATTTTTTCTTTACTATCGTACAAATTCGTGATTGATACTATTTCATTGTTATCTTGCTGTTTAGAGACATTATTTTTAAGAGGTTGAAGGTCAGCTTTTGATAACTGCTTTTCATTAAATTCATTTTGAAAATGTTTAAAAAATATGTTTTCTTTACTTGTTAAACCACTGTTAGATTGAGTCGAATTACAAACTGAATCTAAAGTTAATGATTCCGTTAATTTACTTTGCGGTAACACATAATCTGACAGCTTTTGTATTACATCTGAATCACCTATTGTTTTGCAGTTATTTATTGCATTAGAAATAGAGTCTTCTGTGTTTCTTGAATTGGTATCTGTACTTGATATGGTATTTTTATTTATGGTTTCTTGAGCATTGAAACGGCCTTCTAAAGTAGAACCTTTAGTATTCACTATATCATTAGGAGAAAAATTTGTATGAAGGTCATTGTATGAATGTGATTTCATTGTATTTTTACTGATAGTGTGCTTCAAAATGTTGTCAACTTCATTTTCAAATGTTGGGCCAGTTTTCGGTTTTGTAACATTTTCAGTGTATTTATGTACGATGTTGTTTTCTGCGACTAAAGTATCATCAATTGAATTTATTAATAATTTAGGTATTAATTCGTTATTCGTTATATCCACATCAGATTTTTTTTGTTTTCTTACGATTAAAGATTTTAAATTAGGTTGTTGCAAATAATCGAAGACATTATTTATTGACTCGCGTAGTTCACATTTGCTATCGTCAGATTTATTTATTTCATTAGACTCATAGTGTGTTGGTGGGCCTTTTATTTGATTACTTTTTTCTTGTAATAATGATTTTGTTTTCATAGTTTTGGGCACTGCGACATCTTTTGATTGACGAAAACGTCTTACTTCATTTGTCTGATCAATCGTATTGTTATCTTTCTTTTTAAGTGTATTATTTTGGTACATTATTTTAGGTGGCATGAAATAAGTATCAGTTACGTTATTGGAAGTATTAGTAACCGCGCTGTTTTCTCTAATCATGCTTTTTGCTGAAATTCCCAAGCTTTCGGAAGATGTTTCTGGTGGGTATGTTATAATTGAATCAGAGTGTTTTTCAAGTAATGAACTTTTTGTAGACTCTGCTTTATATAACATAAGAGTAGAGTCAATATCTGTATTCTCATATTCAATTTTTGTCAAAGAAATAAATTTTTTTACTGTAATTTCAGAGTTATTAAGATCATGTTGTTCAGAATTAACGTCTTGATATTTTTCATTTTCTTTCAGATCTTGTTTCCATTGAGCTGAAGGCTGATATTTATATTTATCCTCACCAAACGGTGGATCTAGGCAGCCACCTATAAAAATAAGAAGACCAAAAGAATTACATAACCAATAAACAGTAAATTTATAAAAATATAATTTTGAACTTACCTCGTTTACATTTTCCTAAGAATACAGGTGCTTTAGTGATTGGTTTCGTGGATTTAGAATCAAAATTTATAACAGACAATTTTGATGTTTGATTTTCCTCTAATAAAAGACGCTTTGTTTTAAGTTTATTTGATGTATCTTGAGTCGTAAGCATGTAAGGTGGATCATTGTCATCTTCATGTTGGTAGCCTAAGCATTTACCTTAAAATACACATAATTATTTTGCTTACACACGGCGTTCATATATACTCGTGTATCTAATCTTACATTTGTAAGATATACCTATTTACGATTAGTCATAAAGCCTTTGCTACCATATCATACTCTGATGGATAATATAATAAAAAAAAATATTTCCATAGTTTCCTTCTACGACAACCTTTAACCCAAAACGATAATATTCGTATAAGCAGTATGTTTTGGGCATAAATAAAGCTACAGCACGTGTGCTTTCTAAGACGAACCTCAAAAAGGATATTGTTAGATATTTAACAAAATTATACAATACCTGATTTGAATAGATGGAAAAACTTATTATGCTGCTTATGGTATGTTTTAGAATCGACATCCGATTCCATGAGCATATCAAAAGACATTATTGTTTGATCGCTATGAACCACACGAACTTTTTCAGTATATCCAGTTGTGAGATTCAGTTTTGGTATGGAGATAACTCCTCGTCGAAGAACGCCTTTTTTACCTCCTTTCTTCATTCTAATTTTTACTTTAACTGGAGTAGTATTTGCTGTAGTAGCTGGTTGTTGTAACGCATTATCTTGTGGAATTGCCACAACATCAAAAGCCCAATTTTGATTCTTCTGATCCATTATTATTTGCTTCCCATCACTTTTAAAATTTAAAGATAATGGAAACTTAAGACAAAGAGAAATTTAAGAAAATATATGTATATTATAAAAGCGAATTAAAATGAAATCTACATATAATTAAATACTAAAATTGAAACGTCGTTTGTAACGTCAATAGGTTTTTAACAAATCCATATGACGCTACGCTACCTATTTACCAAAATGCTTGTATGTCGGTCTGTTTGTTCTGGCTAATCTCCGAAACGGTTGGACCGATTTTGACGGGACTTTCCGTGGCAGATAGTTGATGATTTAAGAAATATAGGCTATTTGGTAATTTTCAATCTACGCGCCGAAAAGCGGCCGAGAGCGCCTCGTTATAATTTATTCTAAACAAAACAAATGTAAATGATAAATGTTTACGACAATAACTAAAAGAATTATAACGATGACTCAATAACATTATATCAATTGATACGAAGATCATTTTATTTATCACAGTATCATTTTATTAACTTATACAACAGTCATTCTTTAAATACAATGGAATAAACTACACGATTACTTTTCGGTAATCTTTGGTTGCCATTAACAAAATTATTTTTATTGGAGTGAAGGGTATGAGACAAGTTAGATTTCCATAGCAGTCCTAATGAAGCACATTTTTCGTATATTTGATTGAGCATTATTTTTAAAGGCAGTATTTCATTCTCAACTTTCATCATAAAGAGAGCAACACGCAAATCCGGTAATATTCTTTTCGTAGTCTTGCTCTGATTTCTGTGTTTTGCGACATTATAAGCCTCACCATCAGTTTTGTGCTTCAGTCCATAGTTCACGTATATTTTCGAATTACTTTTTATAGTTTCTTTATATAATCCAGGAAAATCTATCGTATTTATTGTACAAACAGATGCAATTGTGAGTTTTCCTCGTTGCTCTGTATTTTTCTTGTTTCCCATTGTGTCAGTAATTGTCTTTTTAGATATTGTACTTTCAGTACAAATCGGCTTAATTTGTTTATCATTATTATCAATTAAATTAACTGTACTCTGATAATAACAAGTACAGGTATTTTCTGTGTTTTTTATTTCATCACCTAAAAGAGGATTTTATTATTACGAACGCAGAAAACACATCGATATCACCAAAATGAATTTACACTCTAAACATGAATCCATATATTACCTTTACCATGTATTTCTTGGGATAAACACATATCGTTTATGTCTTCAGTAATTCTGATAGATTCCGGGTTATCTTTATCGAAACAGGCTAAGTTATTTTTGTCAAAAGCAATTTTTTCTTTGTAACAGCCCTTTTTTTCTCTTAATCCAAAAGGTTCAGTAAGGATTATACTTTGCTCAAAATGAGTGGTAACTTTCTTCAGAGCAAAATTGTCGCTGGCAGCTTTGGTTATATCTCCACAAGCTAGGTTGGAATTTGTATAACGCCTTAAATCTATGCAGGAGTAATATATTTTATCCTCGTTATGTTCTGTAATACTTTTTGTTAAAATAATTTTATACGTTATTGGCACACTATACTCTATTAGTTCTTTTTCTTCATTCCATTCGATTTTGTCAAGATTATCAATACACGTTACGTCAGGTACAATTTGAAGACAGTATTTCGAAGTATCTTTTTGCATTTGCTTTATTAGAGGCATAAATTTAATCTTAATAAGTGTGGTCTGCATTTTGAATTGAAATTTACCACTGAAAAAAAAAGAAAAATAAAGGCGAAAAATAATTGATCCGACAGTCAAACATTACTGTGAATTATTGAATTAGGGTATTCGATGGGTTAACAAATTATTGTAAATGGATTTGTTCATTAATTAATAAATTCTTAGGTAATAATCTGTTATGCGCTAGCAAAAAAAACCCCGGATGTATAACATGTGCGCTGATGTTTTGGTCGCAGAGATCTTGGCCGCAGGCAGAGGTCGTGGGTTCGACTCCGATACATGACACACATTTGTGCGATGAGTGCATTTGTTTATCATGTATAATGAAAACATCTGTATTTATAAATATTATATATCAATGTTATTTAGTTTGAATCAGCAATAATAGCTTTTATGATACTCGTAGGTACTACATAGTCGCTAAGACAGAAATTGGTTGACCAGTTCCACAATTTGTTGAGACGACTATAAGATACGTATAGCACTGGTGATGATCTAGATACTCCGGCTGGTTTTTGTTTTTCGAGTCCATTACTCATTATGTACCTTAACTGAGAAACTCCTACACGCCTCTATGGCATACGTTACTTGACTGCCTAATCGTAATTCTTAATACACATTAATTCTTAATATACTAAGTTATTTCTCTAGGGTTTCTCTTAGTTATAAATTATCAAAGAAGTAAATGTCATTACATGAAAAAAATTAATTCATCAATACAATAAATCAGACATTATCAATATTCAGTTATTGGCTTCTTGAACTCTTGTAGAAAATAGCTTAAGATTCATTCATATCAAACGTGCAAGCTCGGACGAGTTAGAACAATGAGCCTTTATAAAACAAAGACAATATATAATTTAGCATGGGCTTGTAAATAATCATTTCCGTACCTGCGGTTATCCGAATGCTTACAATTTGTTTAGTAGAAATTATCTTCAACTCATAATTTAATAAAAATTTTGTTCTCACACATGCACTATAATTTTGTTGACAGGACCTACTTATTATTTTTTATGTCAGATTTATCGAGTTGCCAAGAAATTCATAAAACGTCATTGTAGTGTAATTCGAATAATGAAGTTTTATTACGTTGTATAAATGAAATCACGCAGTGAAAGCTAAGTGGTGCAGATTCCAGCTTCCCAACCGGGGTCTTCAAAGCTTTATTTTACAAAGATTATGTGGTTATGAAAGCGAGAAAACCAGTGAGAAACGCTGCACATCATACAGGTCCTTTAGTTTTATGAAATATGCTAGTCCGTACCGGGCCAGCGAGGTTCTATGTAGTTCACCACCAGGTTGATGTGGAGAAGAAAAAAATAAATATTGAAGAAGGTTCAGAAAGAAGAAAACAACAAATATGTAAGTAGTACTAAATACAATTTCTAGAAAGTAGGAAAAGTTCTAAATACATAAATATATGTAAATATAACATCTACATTAATGTATGGTAGACTATAAAGTAGTTTATTTGCTCAATGTAAATTACATTTGGCGCAAAAGAGATTACAAACTCCGATGATATACGGTTTCAAAAGATACCAAAACATTTGATAAATTTGATTATGATGATAATGAAAACTGTAGATAAATCTATATGGTGGTTGTGTAATATTTAAAGCTGTGGTAAAAAAATAAAACCACTTTTTGCAACTCATCATTTTTATTCCCAGGATTTTTTCTATCATATTACATTACATGTACATCATATATCGCGACAATATTTCGAACTTTTTACAATTAATCTTTCTTTACGATATGCTATAAACACCTATTATTGCTTCTAAAGTTGCGCATAGTTTCTCAGAATTTTTATGAATACTATTATTTATAATAAAGAACGTTTTTCACGTGGTTACTATTTAAAACAATAAATACGTGAACTATAATGGTTTGTTAAAAAGTAATTTGAAATACAAACTCCGTTTGCGGGATTTGAAAGTGAGACAAAAACAAATTGTTCATTTGTACAATTAATTTCGTATAAAACTCGAAGACCGCGTGATTTTTAAACATTCAAAATAACTCAATATACTTCGATTAGGTACCTACTATTTTCAGCATAAAAACATAACATCTCTTACAAGTTCTCATTCTTTACCACTTCATGATTTATACACAATTATTTTAAAAATAGTTGTTACGTTAAAAATCAAAATAAATAAAATAGCAAAGATGCAAAATGCCTACATCTGTCGAAGAAAGTAGTATGAAAATTATCTTCTACAATACTAAGCGATTCCTACCTATAGCAAGACCTGGTATAATATTAATACATATGTATATTATCAATATTCACAATTTACAAATCTACTTTGGTCATTATTTTGTATAATAACTACACGACTACACATTTGAGATCATTTCGAAAGCCAATCGTAATATACAAAATTTCATATTACATAGTAAATACAAAAAATGTTGCATATAACTTAATATAACATTATTATAATTATAAACTATTCTATCATATATGAAATTAATTATATAAAAATGTAAAATCTCAATGCGGTAACCTATTATTTACAGCTGCTATTATCAAAATGTAGACATTATTATAAACTAAATATCTTATTATGTAATTATGATTATATTATATCAATTGTACTGATTGTTATCCTCATAACGATTCGTTGCAGATGTCTTTATACATTGTTAAGTTATTATATATACATTATTACTAAATATTTTTTTATCAGAATATATTTTTACAGCGTATGAATAGGCGTTATTGTTGGCAGCTTTGTTTCAAAATATTCGGCGAAGCAAACAAGTAAGTGTAACTGAAATTAAACGCAGTAAAGCTAAGTTAAACTATATACAAGTACATATTTTATTATAGCAATAAAAATAATAATACACAGGTGTGTTCAAATCCTAGTGTACCTTTCTATGTATACCGCGGTACGTAGATATTTATCTTTAATATGATCAAACTTACCTGTAAACAATTATTTATTTATAATATTTTGTACAAATCATTGACATGGTTAGAACCTTATGTAAATTACGTTATAGTATATTCTTCGCCCAATAAACTAAAGTTATATTGGATTCTCTTTATATATATTAATATTAGCAGACGGTAATATTCATATCATTATATACATATACACGTGTAACATTTTACACGTGTTTTTAAACTTTATTAAGCAGACAACAAATTGTCGCGTCAAGACAGACTCAGACTCCAACAGAGAGAAAATATTTAGTGATCTTGTTGATGATTTTTTCAACAAAATAATGCAAATAGATTTAACAGTGCCTTCATTTATTTTGAACACACGTAAGGGTTACAATTTATTATGTACAATGTTTTACTCACAGGGCTGTCATTTATCCTGTGATTGTTATATTCATATGAGTTCTAGGATATTCTATTTTTTACTACCGTGTATATACATATGTATATATACACATAGATTAGGTGATGTTCTGGCCCCAAATCTTTTTAACATCTCTTATATTTATCATTAGACATTGAACTTTAAATGAAACTTATTGTTGACATTAAACACACTATTGGCAAGAATACTTTTCAAAAAAGTACCAACCAGTAGGTAAGCTACTCGTACGTTTAGCAGAATACATCACACAGAGCTATGTACAAAAGTTAACCTACAATGTATTGCATACATGTCCCACCTATTCCGCTTTTGCGAATCTATTCAACCGATCCTATGCCTACTCGAATTTGTAACATCCATCGTGCTCTGAATTTCCCTTACACATATACATATGCCATACGTAATCTATATACAACTAGCTGAACCGCAAAACGGACAACAAGTGAAGGGTGAAAGTAGGAAGGTAAACATCTAAGGTTATTGCTAATTTGGTGCCGAATCTAAAAAATAGAACCAAATTTATCGATAGATTGGACCATTTTGGAGGAGTGACACCACAAATTTAAATTGTGATTTGAAATGTTGTACCCATATCAAATATCTATTCTACCGAAGATGGTAGTTTGATGAAGCAAACTTAGTCTGTATAAAATTACGTATGGTCATACCTTACTAAATATAAGCCAACATGTATCTTCGACATTGAGTATTTATCTATAGTTGTTATTAGTACGAGTATATTTTAAGTACGAGTATATAACAGCTTTTCTTTAAAAAAATGTGTTACATTTTTTCATATATTTTTCTCAAGCATTTCAAGACTAACTCAATGTCCACTTGTAAGGTAGGCTTATTGTATAATATATTTGAAATTCAATAAAACCTATGGTATATACTGTAATTACTACTTGATATACTATAACATTTACTAGAAAATTATATATACGTAGGTACTCAATCTCGAAGTTACACTTTGGATTACCACTCCGCATTCTTAAAGTACATAAAACTAACTATCACCCCAAATAATTATTATCTCAGCGACACAAAATATTGTAGTGAGCAATACCAAAGCTCTTTATATAAAAAAAAAACAATTCTTCATGCCTTGAAATTAGAAAATTTTATATGAAACTGAATTCACGTCATTGAATGACCTCTTAACCTAATTATAAAATAGCGAGTAATGCATTTTCATATAACTGGAAAGTTGAACAACAGAATCAGTTGTAATCACCACATCAATTAGTTACGTTGATTTTTTTATAGAAATGAAAGTTATAAGAGTTATTAGATTTACGAGTAGTGGGTACGTCCGTAAGTTATTCTAAACTGCTGAAAATACGTACTCAAGTCTCGATTATTTTCCGATTTTTACGCTTCGTTCGAGCAGGCTTAAAGTTATCGCGAATGTAATTTGCGGTCATATTAATATATCATTCATTATTCGGCCTAAAAGAGGTCTGTAGTGATAGAGAGTAGGAATTGCTCGAATCTTCGAAGAATATACTCGATTATTTTTAATAACACGTGTCCTTCTGATAATATTTCTACTTGTAAATGAAGTTAATATGGTGACATCAATACTAAAATACAAATAATCGTATATATACTTATCTTATTTTTAAGTACAAGACTGTCTAGTCTTGACCAACAAATTTTACATAATTATAACTACTTTTATTTACAAAATGACTAGATACCACTCATCCTTTTTGGTTTAATTCTCTACATGCTTATACTATACATACATTAAGCAAACCTTCAATATCGTCTACTTATAAGAGTTTTATTTTGCTATACATAATCTTATTTCTAATTACCTACTGCAAAAATAATATATTATTTAAAGTCGGTACAGAACTGTATCGTCTTAATGCCATATTACAAATTATTTACGAAATTTTAATCTCCTTTATGAATGATCCTTCATATTGTTAATTAAATGTTTTGTAATTTAGTACAATCTCGTATACATTCATAGATTCATACATTAAGATGGCTTACAGTAATAAGTATCCAAGTAACCTCCGTTATCAATGAAAAATATACAGTATGAAATGCCTATAGAACGATTCAAATATTCAAATAATATAAATAAATATAAACCACAATAAAACATTTAAAAATAAAGAGGGTAGTTAGCCAACCGACCACTCGTGGGTATCCCAATAGTTACTGTTGAATACACCAATATTTCATCTCTGATAGTAAATTAACAGCTATCACAACCCTTTTGCATCCTTTACAACTACATGTTTTGGAGGAGGAGGCTGCAAATATTACCTGACTATACATTATGGACAATGAATAAAGCATGGAAACAAAAACAAAAGCAAAAACCGAGATGGAACTCGAGGAGCAAGCAAAATGAATATCTAATAACCTTATTCTAAATCACATGAATTAGTTGTCTCTGTTAAAAAAGTCAGTGTTCGGTCATCACAAACGTCACTCGGGTCTCAGAACTTCAACATGATAGTATCCTCGTGTAGAATGGCCTTGCCGCTAGCGTCAGACTGATAAACGCCATTGGCCGCGGCCCCGGCTCAGGTGCACAGGCCGGAGTTGTCTACCAACGAACGCGCTAACACATCAGCCGCCGCGATGTCACTGACTTTGCCTTCAAAGTGTCCACGCACGTGGAACATGAACTCCGCTTTGCTGACGAACTCCTGCCTACACATAAGGCACAGGTGATGTGCGTGTGTGTGCTGTCTCTCTTGCGTGTAGTGTGTGTGCCCGTGTGTGAAGTACGTTCCTCCGTTGCCGCTGGGCTCGTTGACAACGGTCGCGGTGGATACAGACGCGGTCGCTATACCGTGACCGTTCAGTATTTGCTGGTTCTGATTGTGATGGTGTAACAGCTGCAGTTTCTCTTGATTTGAAAGGTGCACTTTATCTTGTTGCTGTAAATGATAAGAACAATTGACCCACAGGAAAGACAGAACTTGACTTCCATAAAAAATATGAATATTAATTTTCAGCGTTTAAACCTTCTAAATATGAATCTCCAGTAGTGGTACGATTTTATAAGAATGGACATTTTTTACCTGATGCTGTGTTTGTTGCATCTTATCCTGCAGCATTTTGGTGTCGGGTAGGTGAGATTTGGCGTGAGCGCTCCATTCGTCTCGTGTGGCGAACAGTCTGCCGCACAGTTCGCATGACCAGGATACCACCATGCCTGCGGTCGCGGCCGCGACGGCCGTTGCTGCACTTGTGTGAACTAGATTCGTATTCTGAAAATGTTAAATATCGTCATATATGTCGGATTTGCATGGTACGTTTCCGGAGACGCTTTAGAATCATGATTTCTTTATACATAGATCATATATTTACAGGGCTCGACACATGCGATGTCCATTATTTGCTAGATAGCCATAATAATATATTAATCTAATTGAACATCCGTACTCTTTTGCTGCGAATTAAGTTACTACTTCTAAATGCTAATTATATAAATTTAATTTTAACATTTGATATTGCGTAATACGTAAATCCCCTTAAAACACAAATGCAAACTGTACAAAATTTAGGAAACAAACATATGTATTTATGTATTTATTTAAAGTAACGAACACGACAACAATCATGCCTAACAACTAAGAATGAATGATGATGTTGAAAAATCGCAAAAGAAGACAATGAAATAGCAAATAAAATATTGGTCAAGGTTCGAAATATATTTTTCAATTTCATTTTGTATATTCACCAAAAAGCATGTGTTTTGGAAAACCAAAATCTTGTAAATGTACACTTAGATGCTAGTTAAAAAATAACGCATAGCTAAAAGAAACATGAATTTGGGATTTTAAGAAACAATTCATGCGAAAAACTTAAAGAATAAACAAAACTCTTCAATGGTTGATGCTAGGTAACCATGCGTTAGATTTTCAGTTGAATTTACCGTAAAGTTGTGTCCAGGTACCTGGCAGACCTGAATCGCCTGCTGGTGGGAATGTTGTTGTTGTTGTTGCTGCTGCTGCTGCTGCTGCTGTTGTTGCTGTTGCTGCTGCTGCTGTTGTTGTTGTTGTTGTTGCTGTTGCTGTTGTTGTTGCTGTGCAGCAACAGCAGCAATATCGGCCTGACTCGGCTTCGTATCTTCTTGTTTTGTTAGTTGAGGTTTTACGTCGTCTAATTTTAGGGCTGAAGATGGCATTACTGCTTTAATATTGTATGCGCGTTTTGAAGCGTTTATGCTTAATACATTATAGTACTGTTATGACTAATTAGTAAATTAAGATAAATTTAACTTATTTTAACTATAGCATGTGATATAACTGTCTATTAATTTAATAAATTCTTTCAATTGTCTACTAAAGAACATATAATAGTAATTCGTAATACAGATATACATCTTTTCATAAAAATAAAATTAATTAACACTTACGGGGTATTGCAATGGATCGCTTTCCCAAAGGAGCTATATTCGACGGCGTTATGTGTTTCAATTTGTTCATGTGGAGAACTAATTTATCACGTCTAGCAAATGCTTTATTGCAAACTTCACATACGTAAGGTTTTTCACCTATAAAATAAATAGATTGTATCCTATTTAAATGTAGCGTGTAGTGTTCACAACTCAAAAATGATTGGTAAGTTACAAGCGATCAAGTTAAGCGACATTGAGCGAGATTAATGCAAGAAAAAATTACCAGTATGTATTCTCATGTGTATTGTCAGTTTATCTTTGCGCGCCAATCCTTTACCACACACGGTACATTCGAACGCTTTGCTCCCTGAAACAATGACTAAAAACATGATTAAGAAAAATGTACCCGGGTACAAGTAACAGAAGATAATTGTGAGTGTAAATAAGGCATACCTTCGTTAGTTGAGCTGGTGGGTTTGATGGATGGATGCTTTCTTACAACAGTGCCTTGTAAAGCTTTAAGTCTCGTTCCAGGGTGCATTGATCCACCTTCCGCATAGGGTTCAGTAAAAGGTATCAAATTGGGCCTTGGAATATTATTCGCTACTTCTGGTGACCTGCAAGCGATCAACGTTGGTGACTATTGCCAAACAATAAAAGTTGAAAATTATATTGAAAATTTTTACTTCACGACAGAATTTTTTATTCTAAATTGGCAAAGAACTTTTAAAGTATTATATGGAAATTAGAGCAAATACAGATTTGGGGTGTGTTCTTACCAACTGTAACGGATAGTAAAATAGTAAGCGAATTGCAAACGTTACATGATCCAGATTGTAAGCCAGCTTGTCATTTAATTTTTAATAAAAAATAGAAAAAAAGGTCCCTTACATTTCCATCAATCCACTCTTCCACTCCAAGAGTTCAACACGGCTTAAAAAGAAAAAAATCCTGTACTGCCTGATACTTATAATAACATACCTGATAATTATGTAAAAATATCCAATACGAGCTCTTATAGCAGCTTACCAGTTCCCAAGGCTTTGCAGTACCCGGACACCACCCTCAAATCCCATGCCAACGTCATCAGGGACAGTAAAGGTAGAGTCAGGACCTCCAGTACTAGAGCTCACTTGTGGAACCTTGATAGGTGAATTAATTGTTGCATAATGATGTTGAGTTGAGCTCACTGTTGGTGGTGATGGATGGCCTTGGTGGGCATTGCCGTTTTGAGCCTGCAACATATTGCATACAATATATTGCTAAAGAGGAAATGATTGTATGCTTTTTTACATATATGTATTTTAGTTTGATATCTTTGTACAACTTTCAGCATTATGAGATAATCGTATCTTAAAAATGTGTGTAATACTTACGTTAACTTGCATTTCCTGATGGTGGCGATTGGTGTTATTGGAGTTATTATTTTGCTGCTGTTGCTGTTGATGTTGCTGATGTTGTTGCTGCTGTTGTTGTTGTTGCTGCTGTTGTTGTTGTTGAGCTTGCTGTTGCTGTTGAACTTGTTGCTGTTGTTGCTGCTGCTGTTGCTGCTGTTGAACTTGTTGTTGCTGTTGAACTTGTTGTTGAGCTTGTTGTTGTGCTTGCTGTTGTGCTTGCTGCTGCTGTTGTTGTTGCTGCTGTTGTTGTTGTTGCTGCTGCTGCTGTTGTTGTTGTTGCTCACGTCGCGCAGCAGCCGCAGCCTGGGCCATGTGTTGTTGTACTGCAACGTGAGCTTCTAAATACGCCGTTTTTTGCGCTTCCGTCATCTTATCCATGTTCACTGTACCGTCCTGTCAAAATAAATTTATATTAAGAAACATATTTATAAAAGAAATAATTATTTATATAATAAGAATGGATTATTTATATAATAAGTAAAATATGTACAGTTAGAATGTTGGTTGTCAAGGTCTATGCGGTGCATGCACCGACCGTTGCGTTCAGCGTTGTGCCGAGTTCGTTTAGTAATATTTAACGCAAGACAATTTATAATGGTTCGTCCATGTGATAAACATAGGTCAAACTAAAAGTATTGCTATCCTGGCCCTTGAACTTGGAATATGTAGTTTTAGAAAACATAGATTTTCAGTTTGTTGTAGCAATATATGTTTTGTGCAAAATGCTTTTTATTTCTTTTTCAAACAACGGCTATACATATACATATATTATGTCTATGTACGCCGTTTCTTAAATGCCGTCACAACGAAAAACGTGACTGTCAACGAAATTCGCTTAAAAAAATTGACGAGGATTTACCTACATCAAAATCGACGACTTTTAAGACTGATAAGAAGTAAATTAAAAGGATTCTGTATTACTAATAACTAGTGGTCGCCTACTGGTCGAAATTCGACCATAATAATAAATAATTCTTTGACATTTCTTTGGACTTTTTGTTTGACATTGACAACCAGAATGTAAACAATGAACGTTGTATGTG
>DWGJ01001727.1:0-18438 GCA_018246895.1 Aspitha aspitha aspitha
TTAAATCGGTCGACCAGACAGACAGACAGACAGTTACAATCGCATTTATAATATTAGTAGGGATTTAATTATAAATTATGTAACTCATAATTGTATTTCATCAGAGGGTAATATTTGCACGTATTTAGTTAACGTGCTTTTGATTAAATATTTACTTTCATTAAGGATATGGCAGTACAACCATACAAACTCGGTCAGGCATTGGATGCGTGACCGTCAGTGGCAATAGTATTAGCGGCTCCGTGAATTACGTTTAGTAGTAGGTACCTATAAGTGTTTAGATGAACAAATATGCATTGTATGTCAAAATGTGTACAGGGGATACAGAAATAAATGAATGATAAATATCCGTTGAAAGATTCCCTGAGGTTTATTTGTAATAGTACATCCCGGCATAGTTTGCCAGCAAATGTGTTTTGACTGTGACGGTGACGTAGACAGGACAGATAGCGAAACGCCGACATTTCAATTTACACCTCACCGCAGTTCAATCTGGCCTCCGCTTCGACAATCGTCATTTTCATAGATTGATTTGTTCGTGAGCTGTATTAATAACAAGTGTCCTACATATTCGTATGTATACTCTATACATTTTGATATTATAAAGAGTTTGTTTCGTTGAACGCGCTAATCTCAGGAACTGCCGTTTCGAAATTCGAATTGAAAAATTATTGTTGTGTTAAATAGTCCACTTATCGAGGAAGGCTACAGGCGATATAAAATCACTCTGTGACTAATAGGGGTGGAGCAGCAATGACAAACGTTGTAAAAACGGGAAAATACTGAAATCCACGCGAACGAAGCCGCGGGCACAGCTAATTTAAAAATAAAAAATTAAAACACTTTCGTATCGTACGTAGGTATTTAAAATGCCGTGTACATTAATATTGTGAATGTTTTGTTCTGAAAATGCAATTCCTCATTACGCCCCCGGAGAATCCTTGACACCGTTCTTCTCGCTCTGCAAATCTGCAATGCATTGTTCCTTTAAAGGGGTAACCTAAATGTTTTACGACAATTTTATTGGTGCCATTTGAAATGTAAAATTTTACGACTTTCTAGGGAATAATTTTATCTTTGTACGATATTTGGTCGCATAATTTTTATTGTGCAAATTGTTGTAATCGTGACAATGCTTTTGTTCTAAGACAAAATTGAATTGAAATTGCCCCTTGGGCATATGCAATTTAAAAACGTTTTGGGGTATTTTTATTAATATTCAAATTATTCCAATTCATTATATTTAACGTACAGAATAGGATTCGAAAGGTATTGCTTTAAAGAATTATCTTGACAAATACCAACTGTTTTAGCTAAAAATGCTTTACATTAAGCGTGACTATCACACCGCACCAAATAATTATTTTGAAGGCTGCGTAGATACTATACCTTTATAACTATCTTGGTCACGTTGCCCCAACCCTTCATTATTACGGTTCAAACAAATTACGCTGTCGGTAGATAATGAAATTAATGAAATTCTTCTTTTTTTCTTCTTTACTTTTAATTATTTATTATGCCTTATCGGAAATCAGAAAAAGAATAAACCTTGAAAGGTATCCTTAAAAATTTTCTATTCACAGGTTTATAAATTTTTCCAATAATATTTATATACACTTATAAACAATAATGGTACCTACAATAAGATAATGTTATCGATTTTCCATCAGAACATATCTAGTATATTGTTGTAGATGAGGTTAACTAACTATGAGTTCTCGTATATGAAAAGGAACGCAAATTACGCAAGGGATACGTGCCGTCTCGATTGCGTTAAGAGGCTGCTCCACTTAATCATGTTTCCTCTGTTCGTATGCATCCTGACTTGTTATTACCCCAATACCTATATTTCAGTACTAATATTTGTCGGTTTGAAGTGTGAATTAGTGGCCCAGTTACTATTTTCGGGCACAGTCCATTTGCTTCGGCTATTTCAAACATGAAATGTTTACGTATTTCTTTTCACGCACTTTATGTAACTGTACTTACTTTGTTTTGTATATATATTTACCGTTGTACTAAGGGGGTGGGCAGAGAGCATCGAGTGTCAAATTACTTATGAGACACTGTCTGTCTATAATTGTTTGTTTTGGACGGATTAACTAGATTATACTTTTAACACAATATGCTTAATGAATAATTAAATTTATTATTTGGATATACTATAATAAAAACGGTGTAGCAAATTATTCTTCACAGTTGGCCGTAGAACGTGATATTGATTCGGCAAGCCCGCCTATTATACATTGCTATCTGATGTAAAGGTTGTTCACCTTCTAACAATCTAGCATTACCATAAATTCGGCGCATTTGACCGTGACTATATAGAGCGTTATAATCAAGTCGTGTTTTCGTAGAACGAATTGTAAGCGTTTCTTAAAACTGTGCTGATGGTACACGTATTACATGTAATTGGAAATTACGAGTATTTGCCGCGACCAGAAAAAAAATGGTTAATACCATTTATATACATATGTATGAAATTTTATTGTTATAGCGCAATGAAAATATGCGCAACAATTTAAGGTCCGGTAATACATTCAGACCTAGTCGAAATTAATGAAAATACAAATATCAAAAATGTAAATAAAGATTTGTCAAATACTTTTAATGCATAAATTGAAATAATCTATATAACATTCTATGTGGTTACAATAAATTCATTAGTAGATACTTATTTCTTTATGTATGAACCAATTTATCTGCATATATTCAAGTAGTAGTAATATTTACATCTGCCCGCTCTAATCAACGAAGTGTAGTTTGCGATAGCTCAAAACATGTAAACAAACAAAAAGAAAGTGATTGAAAGAAATAGGTCAGGGACGCAGCATATTCATAGTTCGTGGAAAAATACGCTTGTTTGTGCAAATATTTTATATACGCGAGGTTTCTCATGGTGTTTTCAGGGTTATCAAAGAGAAATGCGAATACTGTTAGGTCATTATTATGATAGGAAAAACATTTGGAACTAGACCAATATTTAATGTGTTCTGTCACACTTTCTGTGTATTTACGATGATATTCATCATTTATTTTAAGTTTAATCGACTTTACTGCGTCCACGTTCATGGCCATCATAGCAACAAGAATTCTGAAGCTGCTACGTCACCGTCTGTGCCTTTTAAAGCCTTGCAAAGAATTATCAGTGTTCGTAATCGAAATTTAGAAATAGCTGTAACGGTTGATACTTTTTCTGAAATATAGTACAGTCACGATGAATTATAAGCGACATTACCGGTGGCCGTCGATCCATATTTAGATTTGCAAGAAAACCAAGTGCGAATGCGCGATGCTCAAACAATAGATCGTTGCTGATGAATACTAATATATCGTTATCTTTCCAGATAATCAAGATCCCGGAAACGAAAGACGGTTTCATCGACTTAAACAGCTTGGAGCTCCGGTTGCAAGACAATTCAGGGACAGGAAAGCGGATGATTGGATTTTTCTCTGCCGCTTCCAAATTGACCGGCGTTATCGCCGATGACGTGGCAACGACGCTGCTACTCCACCAATACGGAGCCTGGTCGTTTTGGGATTACACTCTAGTCGCGCCCACTTCAGCTATCGATATGAATCCCACGTTCCCCGGCGTTGAAGACGGCATGGTGAAGAAAGATGCTGTATTTTTTAACTGTGAGAAGTTCATCGGCGGAGTACAAGGACCGTACGTGACGGTGGTGAAAAGAGACGTGTTTAGGAACACACCGTTATATTGTGATAATGTTGATGTGAGTTTGCTTCATCCTATAAAACAATTTTAAAATTAAATCTTACAAAAAGCAACATCCTCGTATCAAGGCACAAAAAAGACAGGATTGAGAACTCTTTACGGTAAATTATCGCGTATTAAGATCTTGTGTCTATTTTATTTTCTTTTGGAATTCAATTAACTGATAAATCTAACACGAGAACTAAAATGCTTTGTATGGATGATGATATTATTCAAGTAATCAAGGTAGTCTTCACCTATTATATATTTGCAACATTTCGGTGCTGTAAATGACCTGTACGTTCCATATTATCATCTACTATCAACTACAGTAGGTATACATATATCGTGTTCGCTATTTCTGTAATGTAAAGAGGCACGATATCAATAACATATTTTTTAAAGAATTTATGCTTCTGATCGATCATGTAGTCTATATGAACTGGGTTATTAAAAAACCACGAATTCGATCCAATGTCTTTAAATGCATAACATTTCTACATAATCCAAACATAAATATATCCATATCCATATGAGTGTAAAAATTTGTCTTTATCTATTATTTTTAATTAATTAATTAATTTTTGCATGTTACGATTTTTTTCTTTCTAGTTTCTTTTTCCATTTGTTTGTTTCTTTTTAATGTTTTTGTATTTTATTGTTTCTGTGTCATGGATGGCGGAAAATAAATTCTTTCTTTCTTTCATAAGCATATCGATCTGATATAACAAAATCAACATTGAATTTAACCTGTCTTCACCAGATACTGTCGGAAAGGATAGAAGAGATTAGATGCGCGGAAGCGGTTAGAGCAGCGATTGTTATGCAACTAAGGGACGCGGTGGGACTGCAAATTATAGCTGAAAGACAAGACAATATTACCAAGTAAGTTAACCTTGGACTAACATCACGTCCTTTGAAATTAATTATGGACAGGAAAATTAAAAATATTCATCGAGGATGATTTTATGAATGAATTTGAAATTTGGTATGTACGAGATTTTTAAAATAAGTGTCTTTTTTTTAAACGCTTACTTTTTATAAATTAGGATATCTAAAAAGTTAATGTATTCTAAATATTTTTTATATGTTTAATTAAAGGTTAAATTCCATTTTGGTAACGCTTACGCGAAAATGTAAAATTGTAGTTTGAACGGTGTTTTTGTATCAACTATCTCTTGCAGTATTAGAATTAAAAAAAACTAGTACCCATCGGTGGCCATATTTGGTTTCATCAATATAGAATGTTTAAAATATCAAAGCAGTTTTTCATTAATGCTAAATTCATATCAAATATTGTACATTAACATTTAACATTTTTATATAGTGTGTTGATTTAAGGTCTAATCTAAAACTATAGATAAAATAATTAATTTTTTAAATAAATGGCCAGTAATAATCGTAAATTTTCTGGGTAATTTGCTGTTGAGGAAAACATTACTATGATAATTCCTTTTTTATTTCATTATACCGGTTATATTTACAATATAACCGGATAAAGTTTTATTTTCTTAGACATTATATAACCAATTAACATAATATACGATACATAATATACTAATAAGTATTAGGAGCATTATATTCATTATCTGTGAACATATGTAGATCCTAATATCGATTGAAACTATAATAGGCGAAATGGATATTATGTTATCTAGTCGATGTCTATAAAGTACCTGTATTATCTGCACTGGAAAGTAATCGTTTGATTTCAATTATTATTATTGAAGATTCTGTGGAACAGGTTTTATTTGATCATGTCAGATTTTTTCAAAGAAAAATTTCCGAATGCAACTGTAAGTTTTAAATAGTCAAGAGATGATTTAGGGTTTTCGATTTAATTACTTTAGGTACCTATATTGTTTTTGTTTTTTTATGTATCGCTGATAAATTTCAGGATCGCGTAATTTTGGTGAATCTGTGTCGGTTTGTTTGCAAGACAGTACCTAGTTATGCGAAAATGTACAATAAATTATACCTGACTGAATAATTAATAGATTGTTTTACTTTATGAAAACTATACGCGATCTTGCTTGACTCTGTCATGTAACACAAATGGCTAGCACACCCGCATAATGCAATTGTCTGTTATCTGACGTTAAGACATTCTGAAGGTTATATGTAATTCTTAAGCATTTCGCAGTGGGATGCAGTTGCAGTCTGATTCATAGTGTTTTTAGCTAGGTTTATTTTTCAATTCCTTTTATCGCGTTCGAAATTTGATTGAACAAAAACATTCGATAGCCAAATAATTGCTACAAACATTTATGAATTGGCATGTACGTATTTTCAATATGTTCCTGATTTATAACTCACAATAATTTATTCCGATGAAGGAAATGCGCGACCATTTTGTCAGCGAATTGCACAACGTCAACGTCTTTTCCTCACTCCTTAATAACTGGGGAACGTTCAAATGGAATAGGAAACCGGGCAATTTGTAGCAAACGACAGCTGAATAAAACCTTCCTATCCACGTTGTTACGTTATTTAATAACAGTCTCGTTCCTGTAGGTAACCCAAATGCGAAGAAACATTAATTCGCTTCAATTGTTTTTCTTCCTATATATTTAAGAGTATATTTCGTTTTTTTTTGTATTCAGTGGAAAAAAATTAAATTAATAAGCAAAAAAAATATTTGCGAATAAAACAAATTCAAAGATAATTTGACACTTTTATACACAGTTTATGTAAAGTTTTTATAAATTAAAATCAAATGTAATACATATTTTTCTCTACATAGAGAAAGATTTATATTAAATTCTAATTTATATCTAATTAAAAAAAAAATTCGAACTCAACTAGCGATGTTGCAATCTCGTCAATGAATGCTAAAATTAATGTGGGTAAATGATACTGTCGATATAACAAAAATAAGCCGAGTCGTGACCACTTCGGGTATCATGTAACCGCGAAAATAAATAGGACCTTGGTGTTTCCGAGAGGAATCAGCGGATATTCCGCACGGTCGATAAATAGCCGCACGCACTTGATGACGCGCGGCCACGGCGGGTTAGCGGCTACGGCGCCTTCCGTACGCACATAAATCATAATTATAGCAACCTCTGCCGCTGGACAAACATTGCCACAATGTTGATGACAGCGTTGTTCAATAAACTGAACTAGACCTGCTATAAACACACAGGTTGATATCATCATAAATTGTTTGGCGGATAATGAACGAAGCGCAAATAAAAAACACAAGTATTACGTTAGAGTTCAATGTAATGTTTATCGTCACCTACGCATTATGCAAGCGAGTGCATATTGAATAAGTGTCTGTAAAGTTTAAGAAGGCAGTTTATTACGCATTATTATAAACCTATTTGATTCAGTCAATAAACATGATTCAACGCGTCGGGATTGTCCGTTATGAAAATATAAGTTGTTCTAAATTGAAATAATACAGAACAGCTTCTAGTATTTATGAACGGATAACATAGAAACCGTCTCATTGGTCTATAAATTACTGTTATTTCATCAGTACAATTTATGTATCCGACATTCGCTTCTGTGCATACATTTACTTTGTTCTTATAAGATGGAAATTGATTGTGACGACACTGGGGTAACAATGTTCACTCCCAGAGCGGCACATAAAAAGCTTTGCGATAGTAACAAAGGAAACGAAGCAAGAAATTACGACTTTCATGTGTTTTCCCTTTGGTTTCACGAAAAACAATACATATATCATCTAATACCGAGAATAAAATGTAATAGATTTGGGGAATGCCGGAGTCGTACGCGGAATCGGGTTAATGTAGTCCAGTGCCATTAGAAATGGGTCAGCATTAACCAGCAACCAGAAATATACGGGTTGCTAGGCGTATGACCGACCGACCTGACATTGTGTCCACGGCACGCTTGACGGACAGATACGCAAATAGTTTTGCTTTCGCTGCAATTTAATGTCATCGCCCAGTTCTAATCACATTCAGACAGGAATTTTAGGTCCTCGAAGTATGATAAAAACTGGGTTAGAAGCAAATTTTCAGCATATTTATAGGATTAAAAAAGTATAATATATATGTAGCAAAGATACTTAATCGATTTTAATACGATAATATAATTATTCGCTGCTTCAACCGCGGCCAAAGTACAATAGCAAGTTTCGTTTGACTTACAACAACAGTTAATACATTAATATGTCACCAAATCAACAACACTTCACTGTCAACACGTCACCAAATAGACAAAACTTCACTTCTAACATGTCACCAAATCGGAACGTTCTACTCAATTACCCAGCTAACAAATATGTCGTCTTTTAACAATCATTGATTGTAGCCGTGCAAATCATACCTAGATTTGCCGAGATCTTGATTATTCTCGATGTTAAATTGATATATCAAACAGAGCCTGTAATTGATTGAAGCTTCGTTGAGAATATAATTCAATATCACCAGACAGTGAACGTTGTACTCGTATTGCCAAGATTATTCAGCGAGTAACGAATGTACTTGCATGCATTCAGTATAGCTGTCAACGAAATTGCTTTAGAATTCCCCTTACAACGAATTCTGATAAATTGTGGCTTAAAATAGCTATAATCTTTCATCTTTTGCCAATATTCTCATAACTGTTGATTTATACAACGTTGGCGGGTGTTTAGTATCGGGGAAATCCCTTGTAGTTGAACCATAATTTTACCAACATCTTGTATAAAATAAGTAGGTATCAAACTAAGTCGATTAGCGGGGTTGGACTATGGCCTCAAACCTCACTATGAAAGGACACGTTTACCTATCCAGTAACTGAACAATAAGAGAATTGAAAAGAAAACAGACTTCCAATTAGGTTTTCGATAAGTCCGCGCGAGTAAGCGTAAAATTAAATGAGATCTGTAATAGCGCGATTGTCTCTTGTTATCGTTAATTATTCAATAGTTTAATAGTACCCGACCAATTTCGACGGTGCTGCTTCCAAATTAATTTTGCGTGGATATTTAATTTATCATAGGTATATCGGTCGCTAAAACTGTCCGGATGGTGTCGAGGCGCTGTTATAATTCAAGGTTCGATTAGTTTATTGACCAACACTAATAACAATAATTGTCTAGCGATTGCGAACCAATTTCGCCGGTTTCAACCAGTTTTTATTTATTTAGTCACTAAGAATTATCAAGGAGATTAAAGAAAAATTGATTCGTGACCTTAACGAATTACCCAAACATCTCTTCCACCAATTTAATTTAAACGTTGTAATAAATATTCTATTCATTCTCCTAAATCGTATTACTCGTACCGATGCACTTTTTCTAAAGCGTGTTAAGTCTACCAAATAAGTTGATGACGGTCTAAACATTTCCAACGACAAATGCCCTAAAAAACTCATTTTCCTTCTTCTAAGTTCATTGTTCTACTTCTACTTGTATTAGTAATTAAGCACAAACCTGCAATGCGACCTTGATTGCATGTGTCGCGTGACATACATCTAGTATGTATGTATTGCATATACCAATTTCGAGAAACGTAGTAATTAAATAGTTGAATGTGTCCAGCTGTGAGCGTGCGGTACGTGACCGAATGGCGCGGAATAAATTGATTTAGCACTCCAACGGATTCCTCTCAATAGATTCATTCGAATTGACATTCCGCTTATTTACAACCGCGTATATAGTCAATTATATGTTTATATGTTCGCATGAAGACATACAAATATCACAACCGAGATAGTTTGCATGATAGATTTCAAGTGTCAACATTACATCATCTTCAAATTCGAATTTAGAACCTTGTATTCAACAGGTACTTTGTCATTTAATATCTCAATCAATTATATACTGTTAAGTTACTTTTGAGTCTTAGAAACGAAAAGAAACTCGTGACCAACGGGAATAAATAAATTACTTTCTAAATTAATGCCTATTCGGGTCCTCGTTTAAGTGTTCTATACAATCGCAAACAAAAGTGCGTAAAGATTGTCTAATTTATAATTTTCAAACAAAATCACAGCGCACGTCGCAGCTATAAACATGATTAACGTTATCCATTAAAAACGTCAAATTGCAAGCGTTTAGTGCAAAATAACATGTTATACACTTAATGTGGTTATCGATAATTTATATAGAATAACGCTCGAACGCTATCGAGTTTCATAGCCGGTGCGTAAATCTACAAATTATATAGGTTATGTCATACATCACATGAAAGCGTTCTACAATAAAACCATAGCAATAAATCTGTTTTCAGTCGTTATGTTGCCGCTATGTGTGTTAGATGTTCCGTAGACAAGTTTATTATCGCGGCGGAAATGGGACGTCGACCCGTATGGCGAACGACTTTTCTTTGTAATATATTATGTCACAGGATCCGAATTCGAAATTCGAACATAAATTTAAAAGTAGGATATTATAAATAGCTTTCCCACCTCGCTCGTATATAGGTCAGATACTGGATCTTGGGAGTCCAGAGTCACAAAAACCGGCGCGTAATTATGAAGTGAGTGATGAATGTACATATTTAGTTAGTACGTTAGTTCTGTAAGGACAGAGATATTTGCCACTAGATGCTGTCTGTCTATTCCTTTACGGACCTGGCGTGGTGGTGTAATGAACATAGTGGTGACATGTAGCAGCGATAGCCTAGTGGTTTACATTTCAGCCTGCCACTCCGAGGTTCTGGGGTTCAAATCTATATAACACATACCATACATATTTTCTGTACCTATACCTGATTTTTACTTGTAAATATTCATTAATAGTTAAAAATATTTTGTTTAAAATGTACAATAACCTTCTTCAAAACGTATTTCATAATTTTCATTATTTAATGATTTAGTGCACTTGAAAAAATACATAAGCGAAACTTACATAAGAAATGTTGTACATGCATACTTAGTTTCTGCTTGTCTCTTATTGGTATCTTTTCATATTCGATTACTTGTATGTAATAATATGTTTGCGAAGATCAAGTACATACTCCTAAATAAAATAACATAAAAATAAACCTAGCAGCAATGACCCGAAAACGTTTTTCGTTAGCCAATACGTGTGTCGTTATTTGCGAATAGAGTTATTTCACAATAGAATTCGCGAGTGGAACCATCTTGTTTGTGGAACTTCAAAGTAACCTACATTGGACACTTGGCTCGTCTCCAAAAGATAGAAAAATCCGAGTACACATTGGAAATATTTTGGAATGGTTTTACCATTGCCCATTCGAAATGTACGGTTCTAGGTCCTACAGACACTACGAACTATTAATATAAGAAAAAAGCATACAATTCAACTTGAAAAACTACTGAGAAATATTTTTACTCTTAGTTTACGTTATGTAGATGAAGCACGGCAGGTTTGCAAGGACAGGGATATTTGGCACTCACTGCTTTCTGCCTACCCCGCAAGGGACCTGGCGTGACGATATGTTGTTGTTGTTGTTGTTTACTTTAGTATTGGCTATTGTTACCACAATATTTGTCAGTTAGTTATTCAAGAGGGATATTAGTTATGTTATGTAAGGGATATTAGTTATGATATGTAACGCACATTTGACTTACGAAAGTATATCTTTATTAGGCATTTATTGGCTTATTGTAGCCTTTATACCCGGCTCTGGTATAATAAGGGAACTTAAAAAAAGTGATGCAGACCGAATAGAACACCTCCAGAGTCTATGACAACTTAGATAAAAACAGAAGAGGTGAAAGGAGTTTGATCAGGGGTGTGGCCATTGGAAATACTTAGCGTTTGCCTACCCCTATAGACAACGGCCGTTACTGTACACACACATATGTGAAATATGTGTGTCTCTGATTGTTTGCAGTTGGCAGTTCCTGCCTGCAATTCAAAACTGCTGAGGGAATCACCCTTAACTCGGGCACTAACATTGCTCAATGGTGTTCTGGACTGGAATCCGGAACTAGATATATTCTGTTCTGCACCCGCTGAATTTCACAGAGCGGCAGTTAGGTGTGTCGAGTTAGGCTAAGTTAACGATTTAGATTAAGATCTGTAATGTTAACTTAGTTGTAAGTAAATAAATAAATAAATAAAAGAAATAAAAAAATTTCAGGTCTTCGACTTCCGTATCGTTGCATTTTCATTATATACTCTTATCTCCTATTTCGTCTCCTTAAGAACGGATTTTCCAAAATTCCATCCTAACCATCCAATTGTGCTACAACAGTTGTCTGCGAAATTTCAGAATTCTAGATTCGGCTGTACCTTGACCTCTGAGTCAGTCTGTCAGTCACTTTCAGATTCCATCCATCTATCAGTCCTTAAAAGTCCACTGCTGGACATAGGCCTCCCTTAATCGACGCCGGTCCATCCTATCCAGGCCTTCTGGATCCAGTGAAATCCCGTTGTTGTCTTTAAGTCACCAGATCACCTGGTAGGCCGGCGACCTCCTCCTTTTGAGACCTGGTCGCCACTCGAAGACTTTTTTTGCCCTACAGATTAATTTCAGTTCAAACAATATTGCGACTGAATCCATTCTGACTAATCGCGATCTAAACTCCAGCCAACGTAACTGCCAACATATCGATATCCCTCACTCCATTGATCCGAGAATACCGATATAGACGCAATTACTCAGAAACGGCAGAGAGGTAGTGACGTTGACGTTAGCTTCCAAGTGCCTGCTCGCTATTGAGACTCTTATCGAAACTTAATATTCTGCAACGGTAATTAATATATCTGGTTCCATTACACAAATTTTAAATATTTAGACTTATAATATTCATGAAAATATAGCTGCTTTTCATATTAGAACATTCAAATCACAATAATTTCAGAGAACACGGTAAGTCAGTAAGTCAGGTAAGTAGACATATAATACTGAGTCAATATAAGGTAACGAATAGAGGAATAAATTTTTATGGCGCATACATAGAGGCACCAAATACGATTTACTCGAGAGCTACCAATATAGATGCAATTACAACGCGGCGTGAGGCACGGACGCCAGCGTCAGCGCGCTGCTCACCTCACTTCCGACAGCTCGTTATGAAGCGCATGTCAGAAAAACTAAAAATTCTGTCTACCTGGTGCTGAAATATTGTAACGGCTTGCCTTTTTCAAACAAAACGCTTTTCGAATTTCCGTTATGCAATTGTTATTTTCATGCTTTTTTATCCAAATGTCACACACAATCTGTATTATTTTTATCTGTATTATTTAATTATTATTATATTATTACTAGCTGTTACCTGCGGCGACTTCCGTATGGTCAAAAGAATTTATTTTTTTCACATGTCATGTCATATTCTTATTGCGCTCGTAACGCCATCTATAAAGCAACGTTTATCAGTTTATCAGTAAAAGCACTGCGTAGCATAGGACCAGACAGCTATGTGTGCATTCCCAAGTTATTCATTATTATGACAATCATTTAACGTCTCATAGAAAGCGGCCGCTAGTCGCGGTTGACATACAACGTCAATTTGCATCCTAATTAAATCAATTTTACAAAGTGCACGTAACACCTTGTGATGGCAGCACTATACATACATATGTACCTCATTAATGGACGTATAAATTAATTCAACGTAAGATTCTTGCGAAGGTAATAGGTATTTGAAGAGGAAAATCGCTTTACAAGATCCCTAAAGCGTCCCAAAGCGAGATACATGAATGTCGGATGCAAAATATGATATGTCTTTTTTCATGTTAAGGAACTAGGAAATAGCCAGATGCCCACTTGTTTTCCATCCCAATATGATTGCTGGCGTCATTTAGTACAATTAGTATTAGCTCTAAATTAGTTTAGTTAGTATTATTTCTAAATTCATTCAGTTTACCATTGTCTATTAGTACTAGTTGCCATTAGTTCACTTAGTATAGGTTATCAATTAGTAATAAATCTAAATTAGCATTGGTTGTTAATTAGTTCAATTTACATTAGTTCTAATTTAGCTTAGTCAGCCATTATTCAATTATTCGTGTTCACTTTGGACTTCAGTGATCGTTTTTATCAAGAGTAAATGTAAAAGTTGCATACTGGCGATATCGATTTTAAAACGTTCCCAAAATAGCGGCAATTACTCAGCCTCCAAGGCAGCAGGTGAGACGTATCGGATGTCAGGCGCTCACGTCTAGATGTTCATTTGTCTGAAAGCTCCAGCTACGGAACTTCATATACAGAATTCGTAGACTCCAATTCAAACTCTATATCAATTTTCGATAACGTGACAGTTCAAGTCTTTCACAATTCCTATTTCCAAACCAATAACAGCTTACTTGTAGCAAAATACCTATTTGTCTTGTAATTGCGTAGTAATGGTAAATTAATAATTACTATATCTTGGACAATTTTTCTCGCTCAGATGTGATAAAGTACATATTGTAGTAAGTGTTCATGTTGGGTATCCCTATCCATTAAAACTAACACCCAGTCAACTTCAAATTAAAGGTCGTTAATGTGTCTTAAATGAAAATTAATTGTCGATTCGTATTGAATTTCTTAAATCTGTTTACGTTATTCGAGTAGGTAGCATAGAATTAGTCAAGTTAATGAATATAGTGTTCATTATCGAATCAAATTATTTATAATAGGTCAGAAGCAAAAACTCTTCACATTTAAATTGAATGAAGCAGCATTGTATCATTTTCTATACCTATGTCAAAAAAGAATATTATAGGTACATTTGTCAATGGAAAGTTTCCCTCAGGTTGGTCGAGTTTCCAGATATTACAGAATAGCTAGCTGACTGTAAGTGCCTCTATTATTTATAGACGATGCCAGTCTAGACCATTTTTCTATGACATCCGAAGGTTGGATGGATACAAATTGCACGAGAATTTCCATTGTTTATTACTGGAGTTTTGTTGTGAATGATACTTTATTTCTAGACATTGCGCAGTTCCTTGAAAATTTCAATTAAGAGCAGCGCAGAGAATTCCTTCGACAGGCCAGGGAAGATCTCGGTATAACGATAATGGTAACTTGACACACGGGAGCGTATGAACGAAGATCGGGACATTCTAGCTTCCTGCTCAATACTTGCAGTTGCCATGCCTGACGTATGTAACCCATTTTAGACTGGTTGTAACCAGTCAATTCTCTTGAACGATTCGTACTTTGAAGATCACAAGAATATACGAAGTTACGTAGGTTTTTGTTTAAAATAATTGTAATAAATATTTCCTATCAAATCACAAATGCTGATTATAAGATCCTGTATAATTCAATCATTTTACCTAAAAATGTAGTTATTTGCAATTAAAATGAAAATTCGACATGTTTTTAATAAGCTTTGTCGAGTCTTAACGGTTTTGACCCAATATCAGTCATTTATTGGCAACAAGTTTAACGGATAGGATAGGTAATACTTTTTTCCGTACCGCTAGTCTATTGTTTCGAGTACAACGAACATAAATATAGTTGGTCTGAAGCAGTGCCGATATGGATAAATATACTCAATTATTTCTAGCAACTACGCTTTCGGTATAGGATATTTGAGGAATCGGTCAAGGATACTCTTTACGAAAATATCTCGCATATCCCGTAACGAATAACGAATTAACTGAAGCGTTTTTAACCTTATCCTTTGAATGCAATAATATCACTTTAAGGATCATATATATTGTCCTATTTCAACATGGACTTTCCTTTTTAAATCCTTATTTTATTTCTCTGTTGGATACAAGACAAGGTTTTATGCCGTAGTCTACCATAGTGGCCCACTGTGGATTGGCGGACTTCGCACATCTAGAAAATGTAACATATTTTCTACGATTATCTCACAACGTTTTCCTTCACCCTTAAAACGTAAATAATATTTAAATTGTAAGTTATAAAATAGACGTAAAGTAAAGTCGGGCGACTGAAATTTAAATTACTAGGCTATCAGTGTTTCTTTACTTATAACGTTACGCAGTGACATAGAACAAGAGTATCGGTTGTCGGAAAGCGTAAACAGAACAATACAAAATTTTACGTAACAGATGAGATGTGTCGACTATGTTGTAACCCATTTGTACATATCATATACGAGTACATATTTCTGACGTCTGTCCGCAAGCAAAACACCGTGGGCTAAATATACACTTCAAAGTGTAACCCACTTGTTCCTCAGAGGAATACTTTCTAATCTACATGTAAATCCACTTTGACATTGACATCACCGGAGTTTGTTTACAACTTGATTATAATAACAATAATAAGTGACGACGGGATTTTGCTTGACTTTGAAAGGATTTCAGCGATGTATAACTACTACTAGCTACTACGGAAACATCTCACGTCGCGACGCTGATCGCGCGTGGGGACTTCGGCCCTCGAGGATTCCCTCTTTACCCGGGCAGGACTCATGGGGCCACTACCCCACGGTGACTACATCCCATCATTGAAGGCGGTGGTGCAAGGCCTACAACGACTCCGCTGTCCCGGAGCGCCCGGAGCTAGCTGTCCGCCTCCTCATCGGAGGAAGACGCCAGCCGCACGAGCTCCCTCGGGAGCGGGCGCCCGTCAGGAGGCCGAGCGTGAAGGGGCGCTCATGTATAACGTAAGTAAAAACATTCCGTGTTTGTTATGCGCATTTACGCTAAAGAAGATATTATTGTACAGACTTCCGTCACCTGAAATTTGTCTTTGAATTTTAATCGTTATTCGTTTTTCCATTTTCAATATGTCGTTACGCGTTTGATTAACTGAATTATTAACTCAACCGCTACGCCGGGCGTTGTGAGTTCGTTTCTCGTTCAGGACAAATAATTTTCAAAGACAAAGACATCTACGAGTATTTGCACAAACATGGGTACATTTAAAGATGTTATAGAATTGTTAATTCACTCCATATTCTGCCTTTTACAGCGTACAAAGTTAAAACATGATTTTATTGTTTTACAATATTTACAATTACTTAATTATTTATTACCTAATTTTTAAACTATAATAAATTTATATTTAAAATCGACACAAAATTTTGTAACGACAATCAATGTTTCGGTACCTGGATATTATAACATAAGCTGGTATGTGTTTAGAAATATACTCGTAAATATATACCTAGTTAATCAACTGTCTGGTTACTAGAGCTTTTCCAGCGTTCTATAATTTGTGATTGTTCAGACTGATGAGCTCGTAGTCAAAATCAAAGCCTATTTTAACGAAAAAAATCTTCACTAATGTTTACACCCGCTAATTAGCTTTTAGCGATGTATAAACAATGAAAACTTGAATTAAATTCCAAAGAACTAATATTGTTATACCTATTAGTAGCACTGGACGGTTTCACACCGTCCATGAGCGATATTGCTCTTATTAAAAAAAATATTTTCCAAAGTGTGTGTAACAAACAACCAAAGTATACGAAATGTGTTTGAATTATTATTCCATCAGTCATACATTTACTCGTACGTTTATTATCATTCAAGATTGCATCTCAAAGAACCGTATTTTTTATACATATAAAACGATTCATCGTACATTCAGATTTTCATAAATTTAATTAACATATACTCATTATTCATCCCCCTGTGCCCCTAATGTTAAGTAAACCGCAATGTTTACACATAACTTTCTAAACGTTAAACCTTGGTTCAGGCGAGCGTCGTAAAATCAACTTCAGTGTCAAATCGTAAAATATCTTTCACTCATTAACAGTTCATAACAACTATTCGACGTGGAGTGAGAAAAAATTGATTGCCATTTGATCTCTCTGTGAATGTCTCACCGCGTAGACGTAAACGATTGTACTCGTAATTGAAAATGGAACGCAATGATGAGAATAAAATAGAGAACAATTTGAAAAAATCTCATTAATATTTTTAAAGGAATTCATACAATTAATCACCACAAAACAACCTCTCGCATAATTAAAGATTAATTATGAAAAAAAACCTCGTGGAATCTAGAAAACATTCTTTCGTTTACCTCGGAATGAAATGACGTCATAACTCACACTCATTTTTGAGACGTAATTTTTGCTTGACGAAATATTTTTATGTTCCTTAATTTTATACGTTTTAACGTCTAAGTAAATGAATAATTTATATTGTATGTGCATATTATTATTAGAAGCGGATATTTCTAATCGTACCTCGTTCTGTGTCTTACCAGACCCTAATTAGGTTATTTAGTTACTTTTTATGTTGCAAGCAATTGTTACGTTTTTGCACAACTTGATCAAAGTGCAAGTACCTACTTATTACGTTTTTATGGGCATCATGTTTGGTAGACCATAAATGCTCGTGGTTTTTTATTGAAATGACTAATATCAGCGATCAAAAGTAATTCGATCGAATTTAAATAATACTTTTTATTTTAGGAACTATAATACTTATTTAGATATTTTTATTACACTCGGACACAGAACAAAGGGCTCATCGCACAAACGTTTATCCTGGGTAGGAACACAATCCATGAATTGCGGTTTAGCGATTAGGCTAATCAAAAGTACCTGCCTATACTAAACTACTTTATAATGTTTAGGACCTCGATTACGTCTATACAATTGATACTTGTACTAGTGGACCTGACCACGCGTTGCCGTGGTTATATGTAAAATCATAACGTTTTTTGATGTTCCTGAAAAAATGATATTTTGAGTTGTGCTACTCTATATCTAGGTGTGCGATATATGTTTGTCAAATATCTCCAAATCCCGTACCATAATGTTTGTCCGACTAAATGTTGTCCTATAAGAAAACATTGATTTTGCAATAAAAATCCTATCTTTTAAATTGGATCAAATAATAGATACGTACAAAATTTCATTGAAATCGGTTCAGTGGTTTCGGAGATTATCGCAAACGAACATCGTGACACGGGATTTTTATA
>DWGJ01001728.1:0-18438 GCA_018246895.1 Aspitha aspitha aspitha
ATTTCTCGTTCTTCATCAGATAATTGACTCGCGATGTTCCGTTGCCTAATGCGATTAGATCTTCTAGGACGCGGCATGGTTATTAATAGTAATACTTAATATGTACTTAATTAATTAATTACTTAATGCACGTTTCAACCTTTTTAATTGATTAAAAAAATACAGACAATAGTTTATTCATTGTTTTTAAGATGTATTCTGCTATTCGGGGCGAAGAGGAATCCAACGAATCAAAAACCACGATAATTGGTCCAGCAGATCTCCAGTTATAAGTGTTGTAACAAACCCGACTTTGTTTTATATATATAGATTATATTATTTTAATTATACCATTGTGAATATAATCATACAAATTTCCGTAATATTTACCTACTCCGTCGTTTTAGTACATTTTAAGTGTACCTATTCAATACCGGCACCATACGTTAGCATCACTTTAGATCAGATCGACGATGAACTTCTGGACTTTCTAATGCCCCCCAGAAGTGATTGGCGTGAAGTATTATGTATAGTTTAATTGTATTACGTACAAGAGAGTAGTAATCAGATTACAGTCTCAATAATATAGAAAAACAAAGCCAGCTTGAAAGACATAGTAAGTACCTACGGACGTTCAGAAGAGTCATTACGATGATGATTCTCATCCGAACACTGTTAAGCTTATCTTCTGATCGCCTTTTGTACTCCCTTGTACCTCTGAAGAATTTACCGGCAAAAGTAAATGCCGTAAGGAAATTTAAACGCCTTACTTATGAAATTTTTAATCCACAGTTGTCCAGCATGATAGAATATGGTAGAGTTATTAACTATTACTTATACTACATAGAAGCAACCCGCACCCAACAGGGAAACTAAAAAATAATAATGCCACTAGTAAAGATAAAAGACATGGCAAAATAGTAATAATATTACAAATGCGAAAATGTGATTGTTTTCGTCCTTCTTTCTCAATCAACGGATCGATCTGATTTTTGCTATAAAGATAGTTTAAAGGCTGGAGAGTGACGAAGACTTTCTTTCGCGGAAAACATTTCATTTCGATGGCGTTTTATGGATCTCTATAGATGGCGTTACGGTCGCATTAGCCGCCTGATGTATGAATAAGGTAAATTATTTTGCGCAGCAGGCACAGCTAGTTATTGATAAAGTCCTATTGGTTTCCATAATTCTCAATACTTAACGAGATAAAGTTTAGTTGTTCAGTGACTAGATGTATAATAACCAATTATTCTTTCATTGAACTAAGTGCGTGCGTCCGTCTCCATTAGTCACGCGGTATCTCAGCGCCTCCGCTATCAGCCTATGCGCAGATAACATTCGTGATATGTAACGTCATCCGCGCTACTGCGTCTTTCAATTTGATGTGTACTTGAACATCTTTTATCGTGTTCACATTAATGCTCTCAAGTTAGTGGTATCAGAATGTAATAATCCAAGATCAGCTATGTAAATTCCTAGGTCGACTACCTAGGAATTTACATAGCTTTGCGATCGGTATGACTAAAGTTCATCGACCCGTTGATGTAAACTCATATACACTGAACGCAATAATGACTGGCCTCGTGGTCGAGTGGTTAGAGACCCTGACTGCAAAACCGGAGAGCGTGGGTTCGATTCCCACCCAGGACAAATAATTGTGTGATGAGCACATTTATTTGTTCTGTGTCTGGTCGTAATAAAAATATCTATATAAGTACTATATTGTATGTATGTTTATCAGCTGTCCGGTCACCATAACATGTATTTGTTGTTTTATCTTCTTCTCTGTATACCTAAATGAAGTTTTAAATAGCTAAATCCCAAATTAGACAGTTAAGCGCTGTTATCGTGACATGATATAATACTATTAATAATACATAAACATATTTATGGCACCCGGACACAGCAAATATGCTCATTACTACACAAATGTTTGTACTGGGTGGGAATCGAACTCATCATCCGATTAGCAGTCAGGGTCCAACCACGCGACCACTCAAGCCAATGGAAAGGATAAATTAATATATTCGCTACAAATACACCGCTGTACAAATTTACTTCACGTATATTCTGAATCATAGCACATTACAATATGTTATCTAAAAGCGAAACACGAAGAAAGATTTAAATTTTTTTTAACCGTTATAACATTTTCACCCTTAACACTTTAACCCTCATCGATTAGCACGTGGTAGGGTTGACTAATACTGTTAACCCTTAAACGTCGGCGGATGCTGTGTTGAACTTCTTTTTGTGTTGGAGAGGACAAAAAAGTGTTAAGTCGAATTAAGATGACATGATTTTTTTTTATTGTAGCCGGCGATACTGTTCTGGCCTGCTACATAGGGTTATGTCTTTTGAGTGTGTCTGTCTATCTGTTCTTAAATTCTTTAGTGGGTTGTCTTTAAATTCGATTTAGTAGCGAGAGTAATTGAGAGCGAGAGAAATTAGGTAGATATTTAAAAAAATAAAAATGGTTTTTTCAATATATGCTACTTTAATTGTTAGTTAATAATAGTTAACTCTTTTTTTTTCAGTCGGGTTGTGGTTTTTACAGTGCGTTTTGTAATTAAATCAATCTTACATAAATTCAATTAATTCAATCGATTTTCATGTTGCAAGCGAGCGGTATTATGGACATTGCTATTCTCATTCAAAATGTTATTTTAACATTTCTTACTAGTATATCGTACTTAAGTATTTATTTCAAACAAACCTACCTACATAAGTAGCTAATGAACAACTAAAATCCAAAATTCATTACCTCGGCGAGACAGAAACCAAGAGCATAATTCGGTTTGTTTACGAAATCAGAGAGCCCTTGTTTGAAACGGAAAAAGTTCCGACAATGGCGCCAATCAGACGTTGAAAAGTTCTTCGGGCGGTATTAATTTTCAATGGGATTATTTACAAATCCTTCATCTCGGCGACGCGGGCTGGATCTGTCAATATTGTCGCAAAATATTACCGTCGAAATGTAGCAAGAAAAAACTACATAAAGCCACCCAAAAAACGGTATGAATGTGGCCTAATTTTCGCTCTCAATACACATTTTATACGTAAGCATCAGGGCGTAACGCAAATTAATTCATACGTCTTCAGGCCACTTACAAAAAAAATAAAAAATAAAACCGTTACGCATACAATGCTTTTGTGGTGCTTTTTCGTGCCTTTTTATTTATGGTGCAAAAATTGGGTTACTTAACGGGAGCGAGGGGCTATTGTGCAAGATAGAGGGATGTTTGTGCGAAAAAAACTCGTGCACAAAAAACGTGCGTTTTTATCTAAGACGCAAAATCAAGTCGTGTGTTTTGTAAGACGTGTTTTGCTAAACAACGCTTATCGATTATTAATATTATAAGAGATAAACGGGAATTATTGATGATGATATAACTATTGCGAGATATGTTAACCTAACTTAGTTATTTTAACAAAGCATGACTTTTGTGAAAGCAGAAATGAAAAAAAGTAAGACTTAGCTTGTAAAAATTAGTCTGCCTACCCTAATGAAAAATACGTGGCGTGAAGATATTTCATTTTATATTGTTAATAAAGTTTTTGGTAACCAAAAAGATTTATCTGACGATATTATAGCAATAAATAAAGAAACTAGAAAACTTTAAACAAATTGGTATGAAAGAGGAATGATAAGTCATTAATATAATATAAACTTTTAAGGGTCCAACATATCGTTACAACGTATTTTCTGAGCAACTTATCATAAAGGCTTAATAGAAACTGGCTTCTCCACAAGTTCGTTTCCTTCGAACGTCCCTAAATGAAGACCCTATCTATAGAACGAGCTCTGTCCGTGCCTTTGTGAAGACGATGTTACATCAAAACTAGATATCAACCGTTGGAACCCCAAACTGGAGGTCGCAGGTCACCGTCGCCAACGAAAAAAGTCGTTACTCGCTCTGAATGAAAAAATGTACACGTGGAAAAAACAGGGGCTTCCTCTAATATTGTGAATATTGATGAAGAAAGGAATCAGGTTTTCGGATTTGCTTATATATGGTTGTTTTATTCGAACCGCATGTGTGGTCCCACGGTGTGGGTCCACGTGGTGTTACCGTTCTGGGAATTTATTGGACGGAACTGGATTCGTTGGATTCCCGCGTTCGGGAATGCTTAATCGCGGCGGGAAATTAAAATGAGAGCGTTCCAAATGTTTCAATAGCAATAATCGTTCGAAATTCGAACAGTCAGTCCCTTATCGTAATCATTCCAAATTCAAACTGTTGTCTTACCAGCGACGTTCGAAATTCAAATTGTATGTTTAATTTAAAAAAAAGAAGTAAACCGTTGGCTTTTTTTTCTTATATTACGCAAGTAACGGAGTAGCCTATTGTTCGATGTTACTTAGCCATTGCAAGTACCTATTCGCAGTGTAAAGAAAACCGTTTCAGGCCGGAATAATGAAGCATAATGTACAATATAACGCATTTACATAGTTTTCGTTCACATAACATCAATCTCAATACATTGTCCTTTAACAAACCAACGCAAAACACCAACGGGTTGGAATTGGAACCGGAACTTCGCATAAAGGATCTCTACGCTGGGATGATAAGTGTTAGGGTTGATTTCTTTATCGGGAACAATAAGCACGTGGTACATACAGAATCCTTGCGCACGATTCGTGTACCCTTTGGCGAGGGATAAGGGATTGAGATCAACGAGATAAAGAGGCGGGTCGCATTGATCCCGGCACGCGTTTTCGGGTTAAACGCATCGAGTGATGTATTCTGAAAATTGTGTGTCTTTATGTAAGGTCTGTGTGCGTTATTTACGATATTCTACTCATTCATATCACAACTATCTTTTTTATATATATAAAAATTTGCGGTAATATACGAAACCACTGAACCGATTTCAATGAAATTTTGTAGATGTTTCATTTGAACTAACTTAAAAGACATAATCGTTTTTATCTCGATTAATGATGTAGTCTTTTAAAGTGCAAAATTAATGTATTTTCATAGATAAAATAACTTGGAAAATTACCCAAACGAGTTAACGTTATCGTTCCTGAAATAATTACATTAAATCTTCAGGTAATTATTATAAATATACCGATTCTTTTAACAACCTCGTACAAAATGCTTGGACATTGTTGTTATGCGGTATTTCAACGTACAATTGGAATTAAAATATGCGTTTGAATGTAACGATTGTGTGCTAATGATTTTGTGTGTTAATGAGTTTTAATGAATACATTTGTGTGTGTTGTTGTGAAATTCATTGAAATCAAGTCACCTGTGTAACAATTCAGAGTTTTTAAAAGCGGTAAGGTTATTCACACGATTCTGCCCTAATCTTAACGATTTGGAATCGGTTTTCTTATCAGCTAATTTAGTATAGGTATACCTATATTCCTAATAATGTATTGCGTGTTGATGTAGAAAAGATTTTATTTTAAACTGTTTTCTATTACAATAACAAAGAGAATTTGATAGCTTTTTTGAATAAAATACTTGTTTTATTACCTAAGTTGGAATTAGATAGCCATGTGTGGAATTGACCCAATTATTATTGCATTATATACAATATGTTCTCGTATAGGCACATAGTCTTAAAGTATGAGCAATGAAAATGTGAATTATTTGGAAAATGGTTAAAAGGAATGTAAAAAAAAATATCAAAACTTGTTTATGCCACGTGTGCGAGTACCCAGCCTCTACGACCAACCCTTGCAGCAGTTAACCCGACAACGCGTCCGGGGATCAATAAGACCCACCTCTGTATCTTTGTTGATCTCAATCCCTTCATCCCGTGCCAAAGGGTGGATGAATCGTGCGCAAGTATTTGTTGCAGCGTTTAACGTCTTTACTTTTTTATTTTGCGTGTATTTGAGGATTTAATTTTTGAAGGACTTTTAAGAAGACAACCCGATTTGAACCGAGACCGATGACTTGAGCTGAAATTGAAACCACTAGGCTATCACAGCTGCAACATATCAAATATGTTTTACGTCGTAGGCAACGAAAAGTTCCATATGAACATAATATTCCTGTTAATCATTAAAAACATCCAAAATGCGGTATCGGATGGCTCATTTATTAACTCAAAGGTTACTTCGAAATCGCGTGACACGTGTTCGCGATAAAATTGAGTTAACACCTCGGGAAAAGGTCGATAATCTTTCAGTGAAGCTGGCTGAAGAGAAAAAGAGAAAAAAACGGAAAGACAAAAACAAAATCGCCACTTACGGGAACCGTAACAACCGTAAGGGTGCGTTTCCACCAGGGACGTGCGAGGATGCGAAGCGAGGAATGTATTTGTTAGGAGTTAGTTAGGAGAGCAACCTCGCTCCGCTAAGAGCGTACTAAGCGAGGCTAGGTAAATGAAGGGATCCTATTGGTTCTTAACACACACATTCCTCGCTACTCATCCTCGCACATCCTTGGTGGAAACGCACCGTAAGATCGGTATTCGTTCCGAAAGAAGTGACGCAAAAAGTCGCCGTAAATTTGTCAAGCCGCGCCGCCCTGACATCGGGTGGCGTGAGTTTTTGCGATAAATTCTCCGGGTCGACTTTTGCGGGTTGGAGTGTCTTGAATGATATTAAGTGATTGGATTTGGAATTGTAATGAAAAATGATTAATTGAAGTCTAGGATCAAGTTTAATGCGGATGTTTTTTATTGTTGTTTATTTCATGATGCCGTATGATCCCAAATTGGAGAGAACCTGTGTTATGATAATTAGACAGTTGAGAAATAAAAAAAAAATATGTATTTTGTCGCTTCGTTAATTAAGTAGAATATAATTTGTCGAATTGTAAACTAATGAAAATTACGTAATTAATCGTATAGTAAACTGAGTAGTGTTATATCATTTGTCTTATAAACTATTTATTTATTTAAATAAAGGCACACCCACTAGGTACATAAAGAAACATTCGCTAGTTTTACACAGTACATACAAAGTTATCATTTCATATTATGCACTTAAATTAAAGGTCTGCACAACATTAATAACGTAGACAGAAAAAAAACATTGGTAATTAGAGTTAAGAAGATCTAAAGTAAATAAATTAAAAATAGCTAAAACAACAAGTGAAATAATATTAAAACAGAGATCATATTAAATAGTAATTAGTCTCTGAAAGCATTAGTAATAATTTTTTTAAACTAAAACTATAATCGTGAAAATCAAATCACGACTCACGATAAAATAGGATCTCCAACACTGGACCGTATGTTGATAATTGGATGGTAATAAAGTCATTTCGAAACACTAACAGCCGTCATCATCCTAATTATGGATAGAAGTGACACAACACATCGGGGAGCGTTTTAATTGTACTATCAAGATCAGACCACCTCTGATCCCGCAATTACTCTGCGACGTCTCGACCTCAAATGATACAGTTGTTGCTATAGCGTGATGTCGGCTAATGGTCGCTTATTACACGCGCGTTTGGTTTCAATTTGTTCTTGTAACACAATAACGTTAATATCAGTGTCTATAGGTGCTTTGTTTGCAGGTTATGTGCGGTTAATTATTAAGCGCTTTAAACGCTGACGCAGTTGCAAGCAATGTAGATATTGGGTGCCGGCCATAAGATGTGAACGCTTGTGGCGTTTTCATGAGCCAATACTAAGAATGATCAAAGAAGAAGAGGTAAAAGAATTGTGTCAGATTTTTTGTCTTGCGTATCTTTAAGGGTTAAAAATTAGTCCGCTACATGCATAAGAATTATCCGGTATGAGGGTGCAAATAAAAAAAATTTCAGAATGGAATTTATTTAAAATGCAATAAAAAAAAAATGCTTAACACTATAATACTACAGCATCATTTATATCGCGAACGCTTCGGGTACCTGCGTCGCGTACCCCCGGAAAAGTGCGGCATTAACATATGAATTATTCCAACCGCAACTCGCGCTAATCAATCAGAATCCCTCAGGGGCCGCCAGAAATAATACGACCGATGCTTGATCAAGGAGCACACTCGTTATGAACCGTTAAAATGCAAGGAAAACAATATAACTATTGTATTCCCATACAATACCGTTCGGTATCAATTTCTTTCCTCAATACCGATCAAACTTACAAGCGGATAACGAAATTACAAGCGATTCTAAACTTTATACCAATGAAATAAGATTCGTGTGAAATGAGACATGCGAAAACGTAAGTTGGTCAAAAGGGAATAATTTCGGTATGAAGTAGTATGATACTTGAGCCAAATTAATAGCTTATCTGTGATCAGTTCGTCGGTTATTATGTCACTCGTCGCGTGGGTCCGTCTATAGTCTTTATGTCAAATAGGGTTGACGCTTATATAAACACAACTACGGTTCCTTCCAGGTTGTTTAGAGAGAAGTAAATCAAATTACGTTATAAGGAAATTATTTGTGAAATTATGTTTGTGAAAAAAAAATATATGCCAATGTTTTTCTTCTGTGTCGCTTGAAATAAATAATCGTATAAATAATATAAACTGTTTCATATTTTATTATGTAATTAAATAAATAATGTCATTAAGAAAGATAATGTTTCTAGTTTATAATTAATTGAAATGCAGGATAAATATTTTCCCATTATTCAACCCTAAAGCCGCCCGAGGGTGTAACCCGGCTACCGGGTTATCTGCCACATCTAGACTTTTGTTACGCAGTAATCAGAGCCCATCGACTGCGGATTATTAACTGCTAAACTGGGGTCGTTTTTACCCACAGGCGGCGTTTTGCGGGTTCAATTAATCAAAAATATTTTTTTTGTACAATCGAACACACTAGTCTATTTCAATTTAAAAAAGAAATGCTTTCATATCTTTTTATAATCAGTATATACAATATGATTAAAATTATTTAATATTGTTACTGCGGTATGGTAATTTATATGTTGGAGGCACTGATAAAATATTATATTTCGGAAAACATATTTGAGCAGCGTTTAAATATTAACAAATTCGTGTGTTGCGTGATGATAATGAGATTATGGTTTGTGGCAACTATCTGGGTATGTTTTCATATTAAACATACGACCGGTATTATAACGAACATCAATTGCGCATTCGAATTTCAATTTGAACATTCAAATTTCGAAGGGAAATTCCGAGCAACTGTATTAATCCGTCTCACTTCCGATTACGATTCGCGGCAAAAAATCGGAACTGTCGTCCAGAAATCATCGGAATTATGCAGAAAAAAAACTTATTCGACCGTCATGGGAACTGTCGCCAAGTTCACGGTCTAATTAATAAGGGAGTTCGTACGTAGGAATTATAGAAGAACTCCATATCGACAATGGACATTCCGATTCGCCACGCGATAAATCGATACCGAAAGTGACATGTGTTTTGAATGTGAATCACAACTTTTTTTTTCCGGCTGACTTTTTTTTTCGTGCAGTTTTAAAATAAGAATGGAAAGGGGGGCTAAGGCAATTATATTTGGTGCCATTGATGTTGGAAGGCCGGACAATGGATGCCCGCGCACCTTTAGTGTGGTCGTGTGTACTTCTTAGCCGGCTTGTTTTGCTTAGGAAATGGGACTTGTCCGATCTTATCGGCCCCTTTGTGGAGCTTCTGGAATAAACATTGGGGCAGACCAGTCCTTTTCGTTGATCGCACCGGTTGAAAAAATCTATATTGAACAAGAAACTGAATTTGACATTTTTGACGTGGTATAACTGTTACTTAAAATAAATTATTAGAAATATTTTTTTTTTTAATCATTTTAAATTTCAGTAGATCCTAATCGCAAATTGATTTAATATTACTTATTAGTTAAGATAGGACTTACCTATATATACATTACAATATTTTAAAAGATCAATAGTGAAGTCATTAAAATAATTAGCCAAGCAATACGTAAACATTGCCAATAAAGTTGATTTAATTGATGAAAAAAATAATAACAATATGAGATAACTTATTTATTGTCCATCAGTAAAAAAACGCAACAGTGAAGATATTTTTGGGAAAACATTAAAACACCCCAGTAATAGGGAATTGTCGCACGCATAAATATTTAATCGCATAATAATTCGGAGAGAGAAAAAATCTGTTTTCTCAGCCACTCGCGGCGAGTGTTGTACAAATTTGCGTAGCTTTAATGCTTTTGGTTCGCAAAAAATAAAATAAAAAGTGACCGACCAGTAGTTCCAACTTTCAAATGTTTCAGAACGACTCCCGCCAAAAAAACGGACAAAAAGAAATTCGCGTTCTACATTCAAAAAAATTTGTGACGTTAGCAAGCGTCGTGCGGTCTATGGACATCTGCAATCAAGCTCTAATAGTGTATAATATAATCAATAGGGTTATACCTATAAGAATGGATCTGTTGTTTAAATGTGAATTCATTTAGTAATAGGTGTAAATAAAAAGTAGTTGATGAGTATTCATTAGTAACAGAACTACCGGAATGGGAATATTATTAATATTAGTCAGATTAGTACTTGTTAGTATACATAAGTGCAGATAGTACCTACCTACGTTAGTACCCGCCCTAAAAGAATGTAATTTTAAAAAGACTGATCTTGTTTTTGCAAGAATTTCCAATAAACAACAGTAAGTAAAAAACATTCTTTTAATATTCAATTTTCAGAATAAGTTTCCAAAAAAATCCTCTCGTCCACTGCGCCGACAGCAAAACAAATTTGCGTACCTTTTGTTGAAGTGACATAAAAAAATAAAAACCACTAACAAGGTCCATTTTCAAGATCGTCTCACGCCCCAGAAATAAATTGGTGACATACTTTTTTCCGGCCATAAATTTGAATTTCGAATAAGTACCTATTCATTGAAAAAAACTTATTTATTATCTATGTACTTTTGAATTGTATGTAGATTTATATGCGACAAGTATTCAGTTTAGTCACTCGTTCGAATTTCAAATTTAAATGTACGAGTAGTTTAATACATTCGGGATATTAAATTGAGTTGGTCGATTTTAGCCTAAAACGAAACAATTCCTTGCGTAACCGATGTTATTTTGAGCCATACATGTTGGTAAGTTTCAGTAAAATGAGATATTCGGGTAAATATTGCATCAATATCCTACCCCTATCCATCAAATAGGGCAGAGAGGGACTGTTGACAAAAATTTACGAGATTAATATTTGCATTGAAGCGAACCCCGGTGGAATGCGCAGTTATGGTCCATGGACCGTTTTGTCTATGGTTCGAGAAATAGATTAAATAAACACATTCTTAAACTCTTATTACTCTTCACTTATTCTTATTAATTATAAGGACATCTTATTAATTTGACTGGCCTCGTGGTCGAGTGGTTACAGACCCTGAATACAAAACCGGAGGTCGTGGGTTCGATTCCCACCCAGGACAAACATTTGTGTGATGAGCATATTAGTTTGTTCTGTGTCTGGACGTAATAAAAATATCCATATAAGTACTATATTGTATCTATATATGTATGTTTATCAGCTGTCCGGTCACCATAACACAGGCATTAAATTGCCTAATATGTGATCAGACAGACGTGTGTGGAATTGTCCCCAGTTATTTACTTATTAATAATAATAATAATAATAATTTTTGGGGACAATTCCACACACGGCTATCCGATCCCAAATAGGCAATTTAATGCCTGTGTTATGGTGATCAGACAGCTGATAAACATACTTATCTACATACGATATAGTACATATATAGATATTTTTATTACGCCCCGACACACAACAAACAAATGTGCTCATCACACAAATGTTTGTCCCGGGTGGGAATGGACGCCACGAGCTACGGTTTTGCAGTCAGGATTTAACCACCCGATCTCGAGGCCAGTCAGTTATAGTTTTGTTACCTTCTCCGGCGCCAATGACGGTGTGAATGAGGAGGACCACGGCGCACAGGCACCGCTGCCCCTCAACCGACATGGTTTTCGCGTACTTTGTACCTGGAAACAAATGAATCAATATAATATCTTATAGGCAGTGATAACCTAGTGGATATAAATTCAGCCTCCCACTCGGGTGGTCTGGGTTCGATCCTGGCACGCACCTCTGATTTATTACGTGCGTTTTATAACTAAAATTTAAATAAACTTGCTATAAAGGTGAAGGAAAACATTGTGAGGAAACCTGCACACCTTAGAGATGTTATAAGTGTATAATATTTTCTGAGGTGTGTGAAGTTTATCAATCCGCACTAGGCCAGCTTGGTAGACTATGGCCTAAAACCCTTTCACTATGAGAGGAGACCCGATCCAGCAGTGAACCAATAATAGGGTCAAACAACAACGACAAAAACAATCTCTTATTAAATTATTAATAAAAATCTCTTATTAATAAAAATCCCGTGTCACGATGTTCGTTTGCGCTAATCTCCGCAACCATTGACCGATTTCAATGAAATGTTGTACATATCCTTCCATACAAATCCTTGTAACGTCATATTATTGAAATAGAGTATTTTACTACATATATGTATTTAGGCGTTTTCTGCATTAGTACAGTCAAGGTAAGAAATAACCCCGAACTTGAAGTTTAAATTAAAGTTGGTATTTTAGTTAATTTCGTTTTAGTTTTATGGTAAAATTTCTCGAATTCCAGTATATCTTGTTAATTAATAATCAACTGAGGAAACTCGTGTTCGCAAAGTTCGTTCATACGCCTTACGCCTTTGAAGTACTGTTAACGGGAGGCAAAGGAAAACGGGGCCAAGCCTATTTTGAAGTTCACACTTTGAAAAATTGAAATTTTAATGTACACGTGTTTTAATGTTACTAACATTGGCTTTAACAGGAACGGGCGTGTTAAAACGTGTTATGTACACTTTTGATGTCAAGTGTTCTTCATTTAAATTGTGAATCCAAAACTTTTTTGCAATTTGCAATTTAAAGGTTGTATGAAAAGTATTATTGCGAGTCCACGTGTATTCAAGATAAGCAAGGCATTTAAGAGTAATACTGTCTTGAAGCGCTAATAGCTTCTTGTTCGACCCTATTTATTAGTCCACTGCTGGACCGGGTCTCCTCTCATATTGAGAGGGATTTAGGCCATAGTCTACCACGTTGGCCAAGTGCGGATTGGTAGACTGCATACACCTCAGAAAATATTATATATGTACTTTATAACATCTCAAATGTGTGCAGGTTTCCTCACGATATTTTCCTTCACCGTTATAGCAAGTGATATTTAAATTTTCGTTATAAAACGCACGTAATAAATCAGAGGTGCGTGCCGGGATTGAACCCAGACATCCCGAGTGGAAGGCTGAATTTCAAACCACTAGGCTATCACTGCTTATCTAATTCAATACAATAAACTTTTCTATAATAGGCCATAAAGATTGTGTGTGTGAAGTTCGAGTGTGTGTGTATGTAGGAACACATCGCTGCTTTTCATGAATACTCACACAATCCAAAATCCACATTTTACAGGGTAGCCATTCGAAAATTAAACAAAATCAAACAATATTGTAGAAAATAACCAATCGCAAAACAAACATTTTTGCGCGCCATTATGCCGGTTTTGCCGTTATGAATGTGAGTCTTATTGAGTATGTAATAAGGAATATTTTGGATTTATTTGTGTTATAAAATGGTATTTTCAAAATTTCGATATTTGCAAGTATTCATGAAAAGCAGCGACATGTACATGGGAGTGCATATGTGTGAGACTGTTTGTGTGGGAGTTTACGGATATGAAAGCCTGTGTGTGTGAGAGTGTATGTATGTATGTATATTTTTCGGTTTTTCATTTTTTTTTTTAATGGGGACTATTCCACACATGGCTGTTTGATCCCAAATTAGGCAATTTAATGCCTGTGTTTTCATTATATGTATACGCGCTTTCCGTCAAGCTGTATTGAGTGCTAGCGTACCTTTCGAGCACGGGATCGTTCACCATAATGTTGACCTCCGACTGCAAGACATACAGGTTGGTCAGCTCCTGGGTGGCTTGGAGACAGGTCTGCAGCATATTCCTCTCGCGGGTCATGTGAGGTATAGTCTCACCGGTGTTCAACGTGATCTCATCATCCGAGTCTGATCTGCAATATATAAATATAAATTATTATTGAGCACATTTCTTTGTTCCGTGTCTGGGCGTAATAAAAATATCTATATATGTACTATATAGTATGTATATATGTATGTTTATCAGCTGTCCGGTCATCATAACACAGGCATTAGATTGCCTAATTTGGGACCAGACAGCTGTGTGTGGAATTGTCCCCAGTTATTTATTTATTTAACAGCTATTTTCGTTAGTTTTTTATCTAAATGACCCGATCGAAACAGCGAGTAATTTTATTGAGAATCTAATTTACAGCGAGAGTTCCTCTTACGACTACGAAACCAAATATTTGGGTATATTTAGATTGTTAGTCATAACAACTGTCATTTCAAGATTTTTCTCAGCAGGAAGACATTATAAGAGATTAGCCATTACCCGCGGTTTTGCCTTCATTGTAAATAAACAGGATAATGATTGAAATAGATTTCAAATCAAATTTTACCCAATCAATAATAATATTGGAACTGGGGATCAGACCCTTAAACTTGGCTTCGAACCTTGACCACTGCTACCTATGGGGACGTTAGCGGATTGAATAGTTAAGGATCATTTAATCAAATCCACAAACATGTCTGGAGATAAAGTTTACCCACTTAATCACTTGATTTGATATACAGATATTCAATCGATCATAATAAACAATAATCACTGGGGACAATTCCACACACGGCGGTCTGACCCCAAATTAGACAAATTATTGCCTGTGTTATGGTAACCGGACAGCTGTTAAACATACATATAATATTGTACTTATATAGATATCTTTATTACACCCAAACACAGAACAAACAAATGTGCTCATCGCACAAATGTTTGTCCCGGGTGGAAATCGAACTCACGAGCTCCGGTTTTGCAGTCAGGGTCGCTAACCACTCGACCACGAGGCCAGTCAAAATTGATAAATCATATGTATATACATGTAAATAGTGTATGTGTGCCTCATTTTCGTACATAAGGAAAAGGTTTTCATCTCCATCCCGGCGTAAGACCCTTAAAAGAGGTCACTCAGAGGGTGCAATGTCAGTCCCACACTCGTGCCAACCCTGTAGATTCATATTGGCGTTACTGGTTACCAAAACGATGAAAATGACGATATATCCTCAAAATATATTTAGGAGAGCTCATTGCTTTGTAATTAAACGTACAAATATTAATAATAATAATAATAAAAATTTCTGGGGACAATTTCACACACGGCTATCCGATCCCCAATTAGCCAATTTAATGCCTGTGTCATGGTGACCGAACAGCTGATAAACATACATATGTACATACAATATAGTACTTATATAGATATTTTTATTACGCCCAGACACAGAACAAACAAATGTGTTCATTACACAAATGTTTGTTCTGGTTGGGAATCGAATCCACGACCTTTGGTTTTGCAGTCAGGGTGTCTAACAACTCCACCACGAGGCCAGTCAACTGAGCACTGCATTTAAAAAAAGGAAGAAACTCGATAGACAGTCATTTACGCTACTTCCACATTCTTTAAAGGTTAACGGAAAGATTGACTGTAATACTTAGAAAATGATGCGATAAAGAGAAAAAATCACTAGAGTTGAAACGTGGTTCTCGAATACCTACCGTCTGAAGTCTCGGTTCAATAAATTATCTATTGGCAATTAATTTGTGCTAGATTAATAACGCTCACACATAAATAGGTCAACCGTAAGCTGCTTTTGTATATGCTCTACACCTATATGTGTACACGGCATAAATACATCATTCATAACCACTTCGAACAGCTTATCATCTTATATTAAGCCGTCATTTATATTATTAATATCTGTAGTCATACAAGTCCATACTTAACATTACATTTATGTGAAGGGAGAAGCAAATTGTTACATTTAATATATACAACAACAAAAGATCTAATAACAAAAATTTGAAAATCAACGTTATTAATACTATTGAGCGTGCGAACGTAGTTAATGCCTCAAATGAACTACATAACATAACTTGTGGAACTTATTCTACTACTACTACTACGGAAACATCTCACGCCGCGACGCTGGTCGCGCGTGTGGTTTCGGGCCTCGGGGATTCCCTCTTTACCCGGGCTGGACTCATGGGGCAACTATCCCACGGTGACATCATCCCACCATCTCTTCCACTGGTTTTCGGAGAGCCTTGTTATAAATTTATAAGCGTTGCTAATATGAGGACTGAGATAATCGCCTATATACACGTCGATCAACAGCCATAAAATCAAAACACAAATCGCGCTAATAACAATTATTTCACGGTGAAAACAGACGTAATTTGAAATATACATTTTCAATTATTAAATGTTGCTAATTATTTTCCATTGGGTGTTTAAAATGTTAATGTGTGATGTTAACTTTAATTATAATCGATTAATTTTATTAGACCCTATTTAAATGTCTGATGAGATCGGTGAGTTGTCATCGATGAGTTGCGACCCAAACTCACTGATAGAGCAAGTTATTATCAGTAGATGTGACATAAGCTTTACGTACCACTTCCCATATAACTTAATATTAAATAGTCACTAAAAATATACATAGTACTCACTGATGCCTTTTCTAAGCTCATAATAATAAAAAACTGTTCTCGTTTTTATTGAACATAAAAATGTAAACCAAGGACTATAAACTCCTCAGATGTGTACGCTTTTATGTAAAGCAAGATAAATGTTTCAAACATAAATTACTAGATACGCGAAATTTGAGTTGGCTGTAAGACACTTTGAAGTTGACTCCGCGAACATTAGCCAGGTTGAATTGCTGTGTATGCGACATTTTCTTTATAACTGGCGCCGCGTAAGAGAACGCCAGTAAGGGTGCGTTTCCACCAGGGGTGTGCGAGGATGCGTAGCGAGGAATATGTTTGTTAAGAACCAATAGGAGAGAAATGAAGGGATCCTATTCGTTTTATTGGTTTAAATATGCTTTTCAGGTGTCCGGTTACCATAACATAGGCCTAATATGGAATCAGATACGAAAGAATTCTCCACAAGTATTATCATTAATAATTATCAATAATTAGTAATAATTATCATTACTTTGATAGATTGCTTATGAAGTCTTCCCACTGCTTCTGCGTTTTCCGGTAAATGTTTGGCTAGTGTATACGAGTATACACATGGTGCGCGAAAATACGAAACAGACATTCCCGAAACCGATACAGCTGTAGTCGCACCGATTCTAACAGATGCAATAAATCAATTCGTCCGATATAAAACGCCGCTCATTATTCATACATGAATCAGATGCAACCTACGTTCGTTCCTAACGGATTCATACCTTATTATGATAGTGTACGCCAAATATCAATTCTATTTCCACACCTACTGTTTTCTTTGGCGCATTTCAGAACATTCATGAGTTTTTACTGTTATTAGGCGTTTTGGGTTAACATCATATCATCGCAGCCTTATAAATAGCTCGATGTGATTTTGTATGTAATTTACTACTTGCCAGGAGAATGCAGTTCAATTGTAAACATTATTGAATTGTTTGTAAGAAATGTCGAATTAAATACACGTTTTGTTAGCAATGTTTGTAGGGAACTATAAACCAATCCACCGAATCCGCGAAAGTACATATGTATGGATTGCGTAAATGAAAGATTTCGATACAAAATTGTTATGCATAATGACAGTATGGCCCGTGTATAAAATGAATTGCATGGACCGCGCGGACGAAGACGCGGGTAACAGCTAGTGATATAACAATATGCATCCAATCAGGTTTCTCGATAGCGTCGTCCCAGGGAAATGCATCTTGATTTTATACGAGATACATGCTACCAACCAGCTGTAATCTCATTTTCAATCAAGCGGCCCGAGATGATATTCTAAAATGCGCAAGAATATTTTCTATGAATAATACGAAAGGCACGATGAAACAGATTGGGTGTATGTACTGATCTCAGTGTTGCTGTCTTGATTTAACAAAAGCCATAATTGTAGCGCAATGAATAAATGTTAGTTTTTTATTTGACTATTGTAGTTCAAATAAAACACAAAAATTATCAAAACAGTCCAAACGTTTATGTAAAGTTTTCATTCTACGACAATTTGTGGCAATTTATGACAATTTACGGCAATTATTGACAATTAATGGCAATTTATGCCAATTAATGACATTTTATGACAATTTACGACAATATCATCACTAACCACAATATTAACTTCTGAGGCGGTCGGGGTGTTCCTGGAGCGCTATGACATGGCGTTTTTTATAAAAGACACCAGACAGAGTCTTGTTTCAGAGTCAAAGTCACAAAGCAATTATGACATTTGGAAATGTCCATAGGACAACTATCACTTACTCGTATCATCAAGAACGGTTCTTTTTAGCGTAGTTTCGTCTGCCCTCGTGGTCGGGTGGCTAGAGACCCTGACTGCAAAACCGGAGGTCGTGGGTTCGACTCCCACCCAGGACAAACATTTGTATGATGAATGTGTTCATGGTCTGTTCATGTTGTGTCTGGTGG